>CM036758.1:26831896-27111700 GCA_020796225.1 Arion vulgaris | reverse complement strand
CGTTCAAAGAAGAAGAAACTCAAATACATAGGAGGAACTACATACAAGTAAATTCAAAATTAGGTAATTAAATATAAGTGATAGTTATGTTTCGAAATCTGAAATATTTTGATCACATATGTTTTCCTATAGATATATATATATATATATATATTATATGAAATGAAAATCGTGGCATATCCTAAAGGACGTAGCCATCAACCACAGTAAACAAGTCGTTGATTTTCTAGACACTATTTATACGTTCAGTAGTTTGCCATTGCTTTCTGAACGGTGAGGTCTATTTTACCTTTTGTAAAATCCCACAGAAACGAATTTGCTTCCAAATTTGCCCACCGTGGGTTTGAACCAGGTACGCTTGGGTTCGTGATCGAGCTCACTACCGCTTGAGCTACAGACGCTATATATTATATAGATATGTATAAACGTATGTTTTCCTATAGCTATGAGTATGTCACGTGATCCAGAATATTACATCCAAGCTGCAGACATTCATCAACAGATGTTATCGTCATATACTCCATATCATGTGGTCTTGATAGATTGATTGATTGAATAATTGATTGATAGAAAGGATCATCATTGCTATACTTCAGTACTACTACTAGTCGATGTTGTCGTAAAACGAATTGCGCTGCACAGTGTGCACCCGTCTTCTGCGGCGTTTCTGTCAGGCTACCCACCTTTAGCCTTGATTTATTAACCTACAAGGCAGCAGGTTGGACTCGCTCTTAGTCCATTGCCACTCGGTGCGCTACCTAATCGATAACAGGTCACGCTATTCTCCGATACGGTGCCGGCACGCTCAAGGGCACAATGTACGGTCAGGTATTTGTTCTGACCATACATACACGGACACTAATTAGCACATTCTATCCGCTTATAGTGGTCAGAAACCGCGTCAATCACACCGCAATCACAAGAAATCGCGCACAGTTTATCCGTTAGGAATATTCACAACCACCATGTTGGCAACCCGGAAGTGACCCGCTACACTTCAGTGAATAACCAACCATGTGTGCTCCGATCTTACTTACAAAGGAAAAGTGCATGAACTCTGTAGCACCGTCGAGGGTGTCCGGTGTAATTTTTAAGATAGTAAAAATGGTTGTAGGAATTTTATTTTAACAATTTTAATGAATGCTACAGGGCATCGGTTTTGCAGCATACTTGTATCTATTTTCAACTGTCAACGGTTTTTTTGTACATGCATGTACTTGAACACGGGACTTACGTTTTATCGTTTATCTCTGATATGACTAGAAACTCGATCCCCCTACATTGAGATTGTGGATCTCTGGAAAAATAGTCCGATTGCTCCGCACGAGAATGAACCAAGTATTTTTAAACAAAAAACGAGCACCTTATCATCATCTTCAACTGAGACGCCCTTGCAAAGGGCCAGAAGTTTGATATATATATATATATATATATATATATATATATATGAGAGAGAGAGAGAGAGAGAGAGAGAGAGTTGTTGAGAAAAACAGAACAGAAACCAATACAACTGGAGAATAAGAAGAAAAAGTTGCGATGTATTGTACACACCATAGGAAACAACCGAAAAATATAGCCAATAGTACTTTACTGAAACAAACCAGGTAAGAAAGGAGTGGGAATAACAAAAACTATATGGCAATGAAAGAAGAGGCCAGCAATGGGCAGAACTGAAAAAGATAACATAACATAATGTTAAGTGGAGAGCGACAGTTGAAGCCCTATATTCCATTGGTAACACGAAAGTGTGATGGCAATATTACTAAGCGTTATAGTTTTTAGAGAGAACTATAAAGAATATCACGGTTCTTGGAAAAAGAGACAGAGAACCCCTGGTGGCAAAGACAATATATAAACCTTGAACACGACAGTAGAGAAGGCGAGAGAACTGGCCTGAAATCAATACTCTCTCAGATGGACTGTGATGAAAGCAACGTTTTGCAAAAGACATGATACACGAAGAAGAAGGAGGTGGGTGAGAGATTAAGAAAAACAACGTTACTTCATTCCATAACCATCCATTCTTTGAGCACTTCAAATGTTCTTTTTTACCCAGGTCACTCTCTCAAATCATTGCTGATACCTCTCTCTGAAGTCTTGAATAATTATTTCAGCCATATTTCTTTCATGCTGTCCCAGACTTTTCCCCTGTCTTCATTACTATGTATGAGCCACATGGGTCACTCTCTCAAATCATTGCTGATACCTCTATCTGACGTCTTGAACAATTATTTCAGCCTTATTTCTTTCATGCTGTCCCAGACTGTTCTCTCTGTCTTCATTACTATGTATGAGCAACATAAACGAATATATTTTTTATTATAGGTGATGGCGGTATTTTGGAACTCTTCAGATCAGGAAAAAAAAGTTGGCAAAATTGTTAATGACGCCGAGTTTGACTACAATCACCCTTCCTATCACAACTTTGATGACCCCGTTCAGGTGCTACCTGGTAAGATGGTATTATACTTGTATTTTTTTTATCTTTGATAAGTTCTTCTTCGTTCAGTCTGAGATGTTAACAAATATATTCAATGAAAGCATGGTCCGTTTCGATTTCGAGATCTCAAAAATCTTCTTATGAAAGTCCTAGCGACATCAGATCTCAATCTTTGACAGTTATCACGTGCTGGAAACTTTTGAAGATATTAACCTATATTAAGATATTAAGCTTCCTATAATATACACATTAATTCTCTCGTCTGCATCCTTGGGATTTAGGTGACGAGCTAAAACTGACCTGTTTTTATAACACACGAGATGGAGATAAGTTTAGAAACAATACAGTCTACTGGGGCATGGGATCTGATGAAAGTTTATGATTTATCGGGTATGTTTTTTGTCTTTCTCTTCACATATAATTATTATCTTTTATGTCTTTTGTCTTTCTCTTCACATATTTCTGTTTTCCTATCTTTCTTCTCCTATATTTCTGTTTCTGTCTTGATCTCCCAATCTTTTTGTTTCTTGTCTTCCTTCTTGCATCTTTCTGTTTCCTGTCTTCTTTTCCCAGCTTTTTTGTTTTTTCTATTTCTTTTCTCATCCTCATCTCTGCATCTTTTTGTTTCTTGTTTTCTTCTCTGCATCTTTTTGTTTTCTGTCTTCCTCGTCTGCTCTGTGTTTCCTACCCTCCTTTTGCATCTTTTGTTTTCTGTCTTCCTCTCTCCTTTTGTGTTTCCTACCCTCCTCTCTCATTTTTTTTGTTTCATGTCGTCCTTTCTTTGTCTTACTGTTTTCCTATCTTCCCTTTTCCATCTTATAAAGCATCTTTTTTCTCTGCATTCTTCTGTTAACTTTCTTACTCCGTGTATCTTCCTATCTACTGACTTCTGTTTACTGTCTTAACTCTGTCTTAACTATGTCTTATAGTTCCTTACAGCTCTTCCGTATATCTTTAATCTTTACCTCCAAATTTCTTTTCCATGTATGTCTATGGTTTTCTCTCTCTCTTTCGCTTTCTCATCTGGTTCTTCTTCTTCTTCGAAATCTCCATATCGAATACTTGTTAACCACTCTGTGTGATTTGTACGTGAACTGAGCCAAAAGCGCGATTGTACGTTGTGCCAGTTATGCGCCTACAAGTAGGCCACCCATCCGATTTCTCGATGTTTTTTTTATTCATGGGTAGATTTCCTTGCCCTACTGAGTCACCTCCTAGGACATGCTTTGTAGATCGCAGTGGTACTATTCTTTGCTCCTTGATGGGCGATAACACACGGGCGGAGTCTAAAAGTGACAAGAAATGACAGGAAAAGACCATCATGGAAGGAGGTATCGGCAAAGAGGAGAAGGGAAAACATGGAGAAAGATGGTTCAGGATGTACCTGATGGTTTGAGCATGCCTCCGCAGAGGCAGGATATCTGACCTATGAGAGGAGAAATTCCGAAGGACTGTTGGGTTTGGTAAAGTTCAGCTTAGGACAAGCTATTTGATGATGATGATGATTATGGGGACAAAATGTTTGATTAATTACATAACCTGAGTGATCAGTCACCTTCACTGATGAAATTGAGAGAAGATTTGATCACGTATGGACCTGTCCGCAGTGCAATGATGATGACCATCACTGATCACTAACACACAGATGCTTGTAGATTGTATAAATAATGTATTCTCTCTCTCTCTCTCGATCCCTGCCTAGACTGATGAACCAAATTTTCTCCTACTCCTCCTTCTTCTTCTTGGTTCGTTCTTTGAAATTCTATCACTCTTTGTGATATGTTTGATCTTTGCCAAGAATGTGTGTACGTTGCACATTGGTTTGGTGACCTAATCATATACTTCTACACGTTTGGACCATGCATTTCGATTTCAGCCAAACCTCCTTAGTCGCCTCTTACGACATGCGTGGCGGTAACAGTGGTTCTATTCTTTCACCAAATTTGGCCCGGTAACCACTCGGTGAATTTTCTCCTAAATTTTGCTGTTGTTTTAGGAACTCCGTCCCTCGCAGCTTCTGACGGGCTCTGTTTATCGGGCCGGTTTCTTCCCAGGCCTGCTAACAGCTGGATTTTTGGTTGTCTCTGCCCGTCATGTCCGCCTTTTCACACAAACTAGTTGTGAATTTAAATTTGTTGAACATTTGTGCTCAAATTTTATGTTATGGCCAGTACGAGGGGGGAAATATAACAACTTGTTCTTAAGGCTGACAAGTGCCCATCTATGATGCTGTTTGTGGGTGGTCTTTCCCACTTTCTTTGTACTGAACCGATGGTTGTTTTGGTTTCCTCATAGCTGATCTCGTATCGGTCTGCTAGTCGCCTTCTTTTGCTAGCCTATCCCTCTTATTTCCCGCTTATACAATATGTTTTCTTTCTTAATTCAACGGGGAGAATGTGTTGCATTTATCACCTACTATCCTCTCGTGCACAATTTGATCAGTGCATCCAGTTTGATAAACATAATATTTCACCAAAGTGCACAAACGAGTATGTATATAAGTTACTATCTTATATTCATCATCATCGGCATCAAGTGCCGCCGTCCCCACAATAAAGTTGGCTGCTATTGCATATAACATCCCTGTTTTTTGCTTGATGTTGCATTTGTCAGGCTGTAATTTGCCCTTCCCTTGATGTTTCCCTCCCACTTGTTTCTCAGCCTTCACCTTGTTCGTTTTTTTCCCAACTTCCCTTTCTAATAATATTTGAATCAATGTGTCATGTTTCTTTATGTTGACGAAATATTGTATTTCTTGTATTTTTATTTCCTATTACTTCTTTTTCATGAATATTTTCCAAAACTTCTATGTCTGTTTTCTGTTCATCAATATCAACTATTTTATGTATGTCTACATCTCAAAATATATTAATTTTGTTTCTAAATCTTATTAAATTCCATGTTTCTGAACCATACAAAAATACATAGTAAATATAACACTTGATACCTCTGAAGTCGGAGAAACTCGCCTGAATTGCGAGGAACTGATGATATGGAAAGCAAGCCTTCACGCAAATATCTGTGGAAACACCATACTGATTCATAACAACAAACGAGAAGAAGAAGAAGAAGATGGCCTCGATTTACTCACATTTAGATTATTTGGTACCTATTTAGCAGATCTCAACAAACAAACGAATGCGATCAAAGTAAGAATCATATATTTATAAACCAAAAAAGCATTCAATAGAGATAACAGGTGCAAATCATGGAAGATTGTTGAAGAATATGGCCTCCAGGGCAGCTTTTAAAGGTAACATCATGGCCTTATATCAAGATAGTCAGAGCATAATAAAAACAAAAGAAGGAATGACCGACTGGTTCTCTATTACATCAGGTCTCAGACAAGGATGTATCCTCTCACCACTTCTCTTTATCACATCATCATCATCAGGTGCGTGCCGGCTGGCGTAGGCGATCATGGATCTCCACAAATCTCTATCTTTGGTGTTTGCTATCATTTCAGATGTTGACGCTCTACTGTGCCATGAAGTCAGGCTATCCAAAATTTTCTCTCTCTCTCTGTCTTCCACTGTCTCGTCTACCCTCGATTTTACCAGTTTTTTAAATGTGTTCTAAACCTCCCCTCCTCATCATGTCCGAAAAATAATGACTGCTTATCACATATATGTATAAAATAAGTCAAGAGTCAAATTCAGATAATGGTAACATAAATGAACTGCACTGTGTAGATGGCAGTGCATACATAAAAAAACAAGACCTAGAACAACATATTGACACCTCGAACCAAAATTGTGTAAATCATGACATGAAAATCTATGCTTCTTAGTACTTTCTCTTCTCATGCCTTGTAATCTATATGTGCATATTTACGTATTCAAGTTATATATTCACTTCTTTTTTTTATTGTTTCTCTTTCCTATTTCTAGTTTTTATGTGTGCTTTTGTTTACATTTTTTCGCTATTCGTTTTTATTCCCGATTTTCATTAAAACGTCTGTATGTAGTCGTCCATTTGTTTTTTGGGATTTTTAATTCGTCACTCCTGTTGTTCTTTTGCTTGATAAAGGCCTTGTTGGTCGAAACGATGCTGTATTTTGTTATTTTTTTTGTAATTTGCAAAACTACAGTACTTTGTGATTACGTGTTTTGCCATGAAAATCAATAACATCATCATCAAGGTGCGTATCCTTTATATGACGTTGCTCTATTTGCAGCGCATCTGAAATTAACTTTGTCTCTAGCCTCTAAGAAAACATATTAAACTAAACAACAACGACAATGGAACTACAATCAACTAAGTGCAGGAATTCAAATACTTAAGAAGCATATACACAGAAGATGGAAGACTTGATAGAGGATAGAGGCTAAGTACAAAAACAATGCTGTAACCTACCAGCTAGCCCTATTGTTAAGGTTCCCAAACACCCACTGACAGCTAAACAACAGATGATCAACATCATTGTCATGTTTACTATGTGTTATCAGAGTCAAACATGGACAATGAGCATGTGTTATCAGGCCAAACATGAACAATGAGCATCTGTTACTAGGAAACATGGACAATGAGCATCTGTTACTAGGGCCAAACACGGACAATGAGCATCTGTTACTAAAGGAACACGGACAATGAGCATGTGTTACTAGAGGAACACGGACAATGAGCATGTGTTACTAGAGGCCAAACACGGACAATGGCATGTGTTACTGGGGGCCAAACACGGACAATGAGCATGTTTACTAGGGGCCAAACACGGACAATGAGCAAAGTACAGTAGCAAAAATTAACTACATGTGAAACGTGATGTCTACGAAAAGTTACCAACAACACCAGAAAGACAAAGTTACCAACAACCCAAAAAAGAAAAAAGTTCCCACATCAGCAAACTAAAGAAAGTTGGAGCAAAACCCTTTTGCGATTACATTGAGAAACAACGAATTAAGTAGTTCAGCCACTTCTAAGAATGCAAAAAAATTTCCCAAATGTAAACAGAGTCTTCTACAACAGAAGGGAAGATCACAAAAAAGATGGTAAGACGGCACAGCAGAATCCTGTAAAAAAGTACAAATAACTATTACCAAGCCATAGAGCAGCGAAAAAGGCAGCTCGGTAGCAGTGTGACGACAAAAGAAAGAAAAAAGACATCTATTTAGATGATAGTAACTTGCTCATGTCATTGATTGTACTTTTAGCCAGTCATATTCTCTTCCTAGTATTCTTCTCTTCATCTTTGCGTTCGTTCTTTACGACCAATTTTAATCACTCTTTTCGATATGTTTGATCTTTGCCAAGAACGTGTATACGTTGCACTTGGTTAGTGGCCCCCTAAACGCATAGAATTGTACACGTTTAGGACCCCGCATCCGACTTCACCCAAACTTCTTAGTCGACTCTTACGACATGCGTTGTAGGTAACAGTGGTTCTATTCTTTACACCCCAAATTTGGAACCGGGTAACCGCTCGGGTGTCTTCCTAGTATATTGTTCATATGTTCCATCATATGTGATCATGTGTTCTAGATGTCATATCTTGGACAAAGGCTTTCGACACGGTTAACAGGGAGGTCTATGGAAGATCAGGGAAAAAATGTGGATGCCCAAGGAAATTCATCAAGATCGTTCGACAGTTTCACGAGGGCATGATGGCACGTGTCCGGCAAAGGAGAGCTGTCGGAAGCCTTCCATGTCCAGCGGCGTCAAACAGGGCTTGTACTGGCCCCAACACTCTTCAGCATGATGTTTGCTGCCATGCTCCCGGATGTCTTTTGGGGAAGGCGACGAACATGGGGTAAAGATTAGATACAGGACAGACGGTAACCTATTCAATCTTCAGAGTTAAAATCCCCCACGAGTAAAGAATCAACTATCTCAAACCTGTTGTTTGCTGATGACTGTGCCCTCCCTACCAACTCTGAGGAAGAAATGCAGACTTACATGGACAAGTTCTCAATGGCCTTTGATAGGTTTGGCCTCACCATTAACACCAAAAACAGAGGTCATGTTCCAGCCCGCCCCTAGAGAACAGTATTCAGCCCAGTCATCAACATTAAACACCAGCGTCTCCAGTCACGGACAACTTTGCTTATCTTGGCAGCCTCCTACCCAGATCGGCAAACATAGATTCTGAGGTCCACAATAGGATATCCAAAAGCCAGTGCTGCGTTCGGAAGGTTACGTGTCACTTTTGGGAACGGAAGGGGATAAGCATAGTCACAAAGCTGAAAGTTTACCAGGCCATAGTGCTAACCACGCTGCTGTACGCAAGCGAGACATGGACAGTGTATAGCAGACAGGAAAAAAAATTAAACCATTTCCACACAAGCTGTCTACGCAGAATACTAAAAATAAACTGGCAGGAAAAATTCCAGACAGGGGGAAGCCCTCACGAGCAAGATCCCAAGCGTCAACACCCTGTTGCAGAAGGCCCAACTGAGATGGGTCGGTACGTTGCTCGAATGCCTGAAAAACCCATCCCAAAACAGTTGATGTATGGCGGAGCAAAGGGGCAGACGTTTAGCTGGTGGACAGAAAAAACGCTTTAAAGAACTCTTAAAGTGTCTCTGAAATGCTTCGATATAGACAATACGTGCTGGAAATCCCGCGCAAGATCGCCAAATGTGGCGCTGTAAAAACAAAGAGGAAACCCCGAATAGCTGAGAATCATCGTATTGTTGAGTCACAGAAAACGAGCAGCGCGAAAGACAGAACACACAACCGCACATGTCTAACCGTCATGTGCCCCCCTGTGGTCGGGATTCTGTTCAAAGGTTGGACTCTACGTCACCTCCGCCCCACCAGAGAGGTGCAACAGTACACGTCTGAGATTGTTGTCATCATCGCTTGCGATGGACGGCTATTATCTTGTTCATAGTTCCATCATATGTGATCATGTGTCCTAGATGTCATATCATGTTCATATGTTCCATCATATGTGATCATGTGTCCTAGATGTCATATCTTTTCCATATGTTCCATCATATGTGATCATTTTCTAGATGTCATATCGTGTCCATATGTTCAGTATATGTGATCATGTGTCCTAGTGTCATATCGTGTCCCTATGTTCCATCATGTGATCATGTGTCCTAGATGTCATATCTTGTCCATATGTTCCATTATATGTGATCATGTGTCCTAGATATCATATCGTGTCCATATGTTCCCTTATATGTGATCATGTGCCCTAGATGTCATATCGTGTCCATATGTTCCATATGGATCATTTTCTAGATATCTATCATATCCATATGTTCCATTTTATGTGATCATGTGTTCTAGATGTCATATGTGTTCATGTTCCATTATATGTGATCATGTGTTCTAGATATCATATCATATCCATATTTCCATCAAATGTGATCATTTTCCTAGATGTCATATCGTGTCCATATGTTCCATTATATGTGATCATGTTCCTAGATGTCATATCTTGTCCCTATGTTCCCTTATATGTGATCATGTGTCCTAGATATCATATCATATCCATATGTTCCATTATATGTGATCATGTGTTCTAGATGTCATATCGTGTTCATATGTTCCATTATATGTGATCATGTGTTCTAGATATCATATCATATCCATATGTTCCATCATTGTGTCATATTCCTAGATGTCATATCGTGTCCATATGTTCCATTATATGTGATCATGTGTCCTAGATGTCATATCGTGTCCATATGTTCCATTATAGTGATCATGTGTTCTAGATATCATATGTATCCATATGTTCCATCATGTGATCATTGTCCTAGATATCATATCGTGTCCATATGTTCCATCATATGTGATCATGTGTCCTAGATGTCATATCGTGTTCATATGTTCCATAATATGTGATCATGTGTCCTAGATGTCATATCGTGTCCATATGTTCCATCATATGTGATCATGTGTTCTAGATGTCATATCGTGTTCATATGTTCCATTATATGTGATCATGTGTCCTAGATATCATATCATATCCATATGTTCCATCATATGTGATCATGTGTCCTAGATGTCATATCGTGTTTTTTATGTTTTCCCTCATATGTGATCATGTGTCCTAGATGTCATATCGTGTTCATATGTTCCATTATATGTGATCATGTGTCCTAGATGTCATATCATATCCATATGTTCCATCATATGTGATCATTGTCCCAGATGTCATATCGTGTTCATATGTTCCATTATATGTGATCATGTGTCCTAGATGTCATATCATATCCATATGTTCCATCATATGTGATCATGTGTCCTAGATGTCATATCGTGTCCATGTGTTCCATTATATGTGATCATGTGTCCTAGATGTCATATCGTGTTCATATGTTCCATCATATGTGATCATGTGTCCTAGATGTCATATCGTTTCATATGTTCCATTATATGTGATCATGTGTCCCAGATTCATATCGTGTCCATATGTTCCATTATATGTGATCATGTGTCCTAGATGTCATATCGTGTCCATATGTTCCTCATATGTGATCATGTCCCAGATGTCATATCGTGTCCATGTGTTCCATTATATGTGATCATGTGTCCTAGATGTCATATCGTGTTCATATGTTCCATTATTGTGATCATTGTCCTAGATATCATATCGTGTTCATATGTTCCATTATATGTGATCATGTGTCTAGATGTCATATCTTTTCCATATGTTCCATCATATGTGATCATGTGTCCTAGATGTCATATCGTGTCCATGTGTTCATTTTAGGATCATGTGTCTAGATGTCATATCTTGTTTATATGTTCCATTATATGTGATCATGTGTTCTAGATATCATATCGTGTCCATATGTTCCATTATATGTGATCATGTGTCCTAGATGTCATATCGTGTCCATATGTTCCATCATATGTGATCATGTGTCCTAGATGTCTATCGTGTCCCTATGTTCCATTTATGTGATCATGTGTCCTAGATGTCATATCGCGTCCATATGTTCCATTATATGTGATCATGTGTCCTAGATGTCATATCGTGTCCATATGTTCCATCATATGTGATCATGTGTCCTAGATGTCATATCGTGTCCATGTGTTCCATTATATGTGATCATGTGTCCTAGATGTCATATCTTGTTTATATGTTCCATTATATGTGATCATGTGTCCTAGATATCTATCATGTCCATATGTTCCATTATATGTGATCATGTTCCTAGATGTCATATCGTGTCCATATTTCCATCATATGTGATCTTTTGTCCCAGATTCATATCGTGTCCATATGTTCCATTATATGTGATCATGTGTCCTAGATGTCATATCGCGTCCATATGTTCCATTATATGTGATCATGTGTCTGATGTCATATCGTGTCCATATGTTCCATCATATGTGATCATTTTCCTAGATATATCATATCCATATGTTCCATTATATGTGATCATATGTACAGATATCATATGTGTTTATATGTTCCATCATATGTGATCATTGTCCCAGATGTCATATCGTGTTCATATGTTCCATCATATGTGATCATGTGTTCTAGATATCATATCATGTCCATATGTTCCATTATATGTGATCATGTGTCCCAGATGTTTTCTGTCCATATGTTCCAGTATATGTGATCATGTGTCCTAGATGTCATATCATATCCATATGTTCCAGTATATGTGATCATGTGTCCTAGATGTCATATCGTGTCCATATGTTCCATCATATGTGATCATGTGTCCTAGATGTCATATCGTGTCCATATGTTCCATCATATGTGATCATGTGTCCTAGATGTCATATCGTGTCCATATGTTCCATCATATGTGATCATGTGTCCTAAATGTCATATCATATGCATATGTTCCATTATATGTGATCATGTGTCCTAGATGTCATATCGTGTCCATATGTTCCAGTATATGTGATCATGTGTCCCAGATGTCATATCGTGTTTATATGTTCCCTATATTGATCATGTGTCTAGATGTCATATCTTCCCTATGTTCCATCATATGTGATCATTGTCCTAATATCATATCGTGTCCCTATGTTCCATTATATGTGATATGTTCTAGATGTCATATCGTGTTTATATGTTCCATCATATGTGATCATGTGTCCTAGATGTCATATCTGTCCATATGTTCCATCATATGTGATCATGTATCCTAGATATCATATCGTGTCCTATGTTCCATTATATGTGATCAGTGTCTAGATGTCATATCGTGTTCATATGTTCCATTATATGTGATCATGTGTCTAGATGTCATATCGTGTCCATATGTTCCAGTTTTGTGATCATGTGTCCTAGATGTCATATCGTGTTTATATGTTCCATCATATGTGATCATGTGTCCTAGATGTCATATCGTGTCCATATGTTCCATCATATGTGATCATGTGTCCTAGATGTCATATCGTGTCCATATGTTCCATCATATGTGATCATGTGTCCTAGATGTCATATCGTGTCCATATGTTCCATCATATGTGATCATGTGTCCCAGATGTTTTCGTGTTCATATGTTCCCTTATATGTGATCATGTTTCCCAGATGTCATATCGTGTTTTATGTTCCATTATATGTGATCATTTTCCTAGATGTCATATCTTGTTCATATGTTCCATTATATGTGATCATGTGTTCTAGATTCATATCGTGTCCTATGTTCCATTATAGGATCATTGTCCTAGATGTCATATCTTGTTCATATGTTCCATCATATGTGATCATGTGTCCTAGATATCATATCGTGTTCATATGTTCCCTTATATGTGATCATGTGTCCTAGATGTCATATCTGTTTATATGTTCCATCATATGTGATCATTGTCTGAGTCATATCTTGTTCATATGTTCCATCATATGTGATCATTGTCTAGATATCATATCGTGTTCATATGTTCCATTATATGTGATCATGTGTCCTAGATGTCATATCGTGTTTATATGTTCCATCATATGTGATCATGTGTCCTAGATGTCATATCATATCCATATGTTCCAGTATATGTGATCATGTGTCCTAGATGTCATATCGTGTCCATATGTTCCATCATATGTGATCATGTGTCCTAGATATCATATCGTATCCATATGTTCCATTATATGTGATCATGTGTTCTAGATATCATATCGTGTTCATATTTCCATCATATCTTTATCATGTGTCCTAGATGTCATATGTGTCCATATGTTCCATCATATGTGATCATGTTCCTAGATGTCATATCGTGTCCTATGTTCCATCATAATTGATCATGTGTCCTAGATGTCAAACATATCCATTGTTCCATTATATGTGATCATGTGTCCCAGATTCATATCGTGTCCATATGTTCCATCATATGTGATCATTGTCTAGATGTCATATCGTGTTCATATGTTCCATTATATGTGATAATGTGTCCCAGATATCATATCGTGTTCTATGTTCCATTATATGTGATCATGTTCTGATATCATATCGTGTCCATATGTTCCATCATATGTGATCATGTGTCCTAATGTCATATCTGTTTATATGTTCCATCATATGTGATCATGTGTCCTAGATGTCATATCATATCCATATGTTCCATTATATGTGATCATTTTCCTAGATATCATATCTTTTCCATATTTCCATTATATGTGATCATGTGTCCTAGATGTCATATCATATCCATATGTTCCATTATATGTGATCATTGTCCTAATATCATATCGTGTCCATATGTTCCATCATATGTGATCATGTGTCCTAGATGTCATATCGTGTTCATATGTTCCATTATATGTGATAATGTGTCCTAGATATCATATCGTGTTCATATGTTCCATTATATGTGATCATTGTCTAATATCATATCGTGTCCATATGTTCCATTATATGTGATCATGTGTCCTAGATATCATATCATATCCATATGTTCCATTATATGTGATCATGTGTCCTAGATGTCATATCTTGTCCATATGTTCCATTATATGTGATCATGTGTCCTAGATATCATATCGTGTTCATATGTTATTATATGTGATCATGTGTTTCTAATATCATATCGTGTCCATATGTTCCATTATATGTGATCATGTGTCCTAGATATCATATCATGTCCATATGTTCCATTATATGTGATCATGTGTTCTAGATATCATATCGTGTCCATATGTTCCATTATATGTGATCATGTGTCCTAGATGTCATATCGTGTTCATATGTTCCATTATATGTGATCATGTGTTCTAGATGTCATATCGTGTTCATATGTTCCATCATATGTGATCATGTGTTCTAGATGTCATATCGTGTCCATATGTTCCATTATATGTGTTCATGTGTCCTAGATATCATATCATATCCATATGTTCCATCATATGTGATCATGTTTCTAGATGTATATCGTGTTCTATTTTGTTCCATTATATGTGATCATGTGTCCTAGATGTCATATCGTGTTCATATGTTCCATTATATGTGATCATTTTCCTAGATATCATATCGTGTCCCTATTATTATATGTGATCATGTGTTCTAGATGTCATATCGTGTCCATATGTTCCATTTATGTGATCATGTGTCTAGATGTCATATCGTTTTCCATGTGTTCCCTCATATGTGATCATTGTCCCAGATGTCATATCTTGTTCATATGTTCCATTATATTTATCCCTGTGTCCTAGATATCATATCGTGTCCATATGTTCCATTATATGTGATCATGTGTCCTAGATGTCATATCGTGTCCATATGTTCCATCATATGTGATCATGTGTTCTAGATGTCATATCGTGTCCCATATGTTCCATTATAAAGGATCATTTTCCCAGATATCATATCGTGTTCATATGTTCCATTATATGTGATCATGTGTCCTAGATGTCATATCATGTTCATATGTTCCATCATATGTGATCATGTGCCTAGATGTCATATCGTGTTCATATGTTCCATTATAGGATCATGTGTCCCAGATGTCATATCGTGTTCATATGTTCCATTATATGTGATCATGTGTTCTAGATATCATATCATGTTCATATGTTCCATTATATGTGATCATGTGTTCTAGATGTCATATCGTGTTCATATGTTCCATTATATGTGATCATGTGTCCTAGATATCATATCGTGTTCATATGTTCCATTATATGTGATCATGTGTCCTAGATGTCATATCGTGTCCATATGTTCCATTATATGTGATCATGTGTTCTAGATGTCATATCGTGTTCATAGTTCCATATATGTGATCATGTTCCCAGATGTCATATCGTGTTCATATGTTCCATCATATGTGATCATGTGTCCTAGATGTCATATCGTGTTCATATGTTCCATTATATGTGATCATGTGTTCTAGATGTCATATCGTGTTCATATGTTCCATTATATGTGATCATGTGTCCTAGATGTCATATCGTGTTCATATGTTCCATCATATGTGATCATGTTTCCCAGATGTCATATCATATCTATATGTTCCATCATATGTGATCATGTGTTCTAGATATCATATCGTGTCCATATGTTCCATTATATGTGAGCATGTGTTCTAGATGTCTTATCGTGTTCATATGTTCCATCATATGTGATCATGTGTTCTAGATGTCATATCGTGTTTACTTGCTTCAGTGGTTCACTGTGTATTTTATATTTATTTTCGGTTTCTTCCATTCTACCATTGCTATTAACTACTAATAACTCAATAGTCCAGTTTAGGGACTCCCGATAGCAAAATCGACAACACGGTTCGCTAGTGATCTACGTAACATGCTAATTCCTGGCTTCGAGGCTAGTTTGAGCCACAATTGTTCGGTGTGCATACGGTACACTGTTGGACAACAGTCAGGCTTTAACTTTTGGTTGGACTAAGGGAAACCCTTATCCTTTACTTGTGAATCTTCTTCCAACGTTCCATATCGACCACTTGTTAAGCCACTCTTTGTGACTTATATGTGAGTCTTACAGCGACAGTTATGCCAGTGTGCGTTGTGCCAGTTATGCGCCTACAAGTAGGCCAGCACATCCGATTTCTGAGATTCTTTTTATTTATTAGGGTAGCTTTCCTAGGCCCCTACCTCAGTTGCCTCTTGAGAACCTTGTAGGTCGCATTGCCATTCTTTGCTCCCCTTGCCCCCAGCACACAGGGCGGTTGTGGATCTAAATTACAAGTATCTTTGAGTAAGTGTCACATGAATGACGAGTAATAAAGAAACAAAGCCTTCACACAAAAATCAGTCAGAGATGCCATATTAATCACCAAGTAAATGATCAGGGCTTCCTGTAGTCTAACCATGTAGTACACCGAAAATTGTTGGCCCATTATTAGCCTTGAACCACGGAATTTTCACGGCAAGTTGTCACTAAGGTAACGTGTTGTCAACTTTGATATAAACGATCCAACACGAGAACTAATTAACGAGTTACATTTAAAAACCTTGAAAAATACATTCACTGTTTGCTTTTTTCCCGTCAATACTTTTACATGATTATTTTGTTCCCTCTGCTGAGTTCAGTAGTTCCAATCGGAGGATGTGTCTTTGAAGGTTTTACCAGATCATTTAAAACAGTCTTGGCCGAAGATATACTGAAATTTTGCAGCGAGTCCCTTCCCTCATCAGGAATATTAGCAGTAGTCCCAGTCAGTGGGGTGTCAACAATGAAGGGGTTTTGTGTTCGGAAAAAGTGAAAATGCTAGAAAAATTGTGACAGAGAATCCTTGTATGCAGGTAAGAAACTATTCATATGTATTGATGATCTCATATTCGATAATCCGTTCTGTCTGTGTGGTGTCAGGAAGCAAAGAATAGAACCACATTTGGGATCTTGAACAGGGGTTCCCATCAGTTAGTGTCTCTATCAAAGCATTTCAGAGACACTTTAAGCGTTTTTTCTGTCCACCAGCAGAATGTCTGCCCCCTTCAAGTTCGCCGTACATCAACTGTTTTGAGATGCGTTTGGAGAATACAATCAAATAATGTTGTTGTGAGACTAACAACACACCAGAGATTACCACAATATGACAACATAGCACAGTAGACAGCGGAACAGCACAACTTGTCAACAGATCTCAGTTCTTATCATTTAAAAGAAAGGTCTAACAGTCAGACTAGTAAAAAAACTCACATTAAGATTATTTTGTACTCAACAGTATAGTTCTTTTAAAGGACACAAAAATATTTTCGACGTATAGCATTTCATTTCAGGTTTTTCGCCGCACACTGCGCCATAGCGGAATTCCGTTGAACGCCATTCGCCGTACACTACGCCATTAGAGTTGCTTCCCCTTTTAAAGTCTTTCTGGGTTTTTAAAAGAGGTTAATCTTGGATGGGTCAGGCCGAGGACTGTATTGAACAGGTGTGTACACTTGAAGATATTGATCCCGGTGAAGAATGGATACCAGTGCCAACAGGAATCGCTACATCCTTTTCTGTATGCATCGAACTTGATAACGAATGCAGGCAACACAACCCACTTGTCGTGGAGGCAGAGGTTCAGCATTGATTTCTGAGAACGCATCTGAGCATGATGTAATCATTTATACGGATGGTTCGGTGATTCGACATGTGCGGAGCTCGTGGGCTTTCACTGCTCAGGTCGGAGGTGATGTTGTGAAGGAAGACAGTGGTGGTTTTGCCGTGACTACGAGCAGTCTCACTATGGAAATCATGGCGGTTACCAAAGCGATGATTTGGCTAGAATCACAGACTTTATCCATGCATGTTTTCTCAGTGACTCAATGAGTATGCTCAGGAAGATTGAAACAGGATGGGCTAGGAGACATTGGATAGAATCGCTAGGGAGGTCTCAGCTGACAAAGATCAGTTTTATTTTTGTGCCAGGGCATGCAGGTGTAAGGGGAATGAACGTGCGGATAGGCTTGCAGGTATGGCTGCTGTCCAAAGCGGAGGAGTAATGGACCAGGCTGATATTATAAATTCCTTAAGGGAGAGAGGCGTGTACATGATTCACGTAATAGCGGTGAATCCACAACACTAACCAGACTGCAAGAACTCAAAGTTAAGTGTGGTGTAGCTCGACAAGAACGCTATGCTGGCAGACAAAGAAGAATTGTAAACCAACAAAGAACTGGTGTCGTTAGTCGCCACACACTGATGGACATACTGGGGAGAGATCGGAGCACTTATGGACTAATTTGTTCGACGTGCAGTGATGGTGATCCGACGACTAAACTAAACTAAACTTTCTAGTTTTACTTCTACTACTTTTTAACCTTGTTATTCTAATAGTTTATCCAGTTTTCTTCAAATTAATATATAATAAGATATATATATTTATTTATTGACGAGTAGTTGTGATTATTTTTTTATTGCTTTTTGCCTCCTTAAATTAATTGTTACGGAATTGAGGAAATAACTGCGTGTGGAAAGAGTTAACCTTACCTTCAGCGTTTTCATCCTCAGAATCGACTGGGACATAAGATGAGAGGATATCTACCAATGTTAAGCTAGGAAATCGTCATCCTGTGCAGCCTTATATTGTAATTGATATTTTTCCCTTCCAGTTATTGTCCTCCATTTTGCTAATTATCTACTTCCCTCCGTATGTTCTGTCATGCTATGCCTAACTAGACATATATACGGCTTTGTTTTTTTTATGGGGCCCAGCAAATTTCAAAATTGGTTTAGTTTTATTTTTTGTCATCGGAAGCTACTCCTTTCTCTTATCTCTCTCTCTCTCTCTCTCTCTCTCTCTCTTCAGCGCCTGTCGATCATCGCTTGATGATGTATAGATTTCCATAATTTGCTTTCATAGTGGAAATCTGAGCAACGAAAAGGGAGTATTCATCGCATCTTAGCCCATTTGAGGCTCTGGTGTTTCCTCGACGATTGTCATGTAAGTCGCGTTACTGTTGTCTCCGTCCTTGGTTCACCATTCGCGCATAGCAGGTTGTTATTTTTAGGTGCTACCCTTAGAAACCTTCCCGTCAGGAGTGACTGACTCAGGTTACCAGTCTTTTTGGCCGTTGGTTTGCCAGTTTTGTGGTACGGTTTGTCAAAGCCTTGATTGTCCTAATCATATACAGAGATAGCAGTTATCTGCGAGAACTAGTTTTTTATGGGGACCATCATTGAGTTCACCTTGTTTCTTTGGTCCATTCTGATTTCTTTGTGCCTCGTCACATAACCTTCCCTTTCCGTGACTTGTTTCACATTGACTACTGGCGATACAGTCCATTCTATTCCTTTGTGGACTGAATTTCACCATTGGCAGAACTTTGACTGATTAAGCCTCAGTGTTTACTTTTTTATTTGTTCATACCCAACATTTCACTTTCGTATTTCTATCTTTTCACCGCATTCCTTCAACCAAGTGGCTCCTTTAAAGTTAATCGTTTTAAATCTACTATGTCCTGTTATCTCTTTATCGTTTTAACGTGCTCATACTGCCCAAACTATCTATGACGAAAATTTGAATTCAAACCTCATGGCTAGTTTGCTTATATGCAGCTTTCTCTTGCACCTTATTTAATTTTTGTTCAGCTTTTCCATACGGAGGTGTCTATTTGTCTGGGATTCTGCCGTCTGTGTTGCAGGGATGCCCTTTGAACTACTCATATATCCATTTATACCAAAAATTTTCCTCGATCTACCCTTGAACAGCAAACCGTTGTCTGTTTCGAGGTCATCACGGGATTGGTAGGATCTGTAGCACATTAAAATTTCTGGGCACTTGTCCATACACCCTGTACATTACCTTTAGAAAACAACGCTTCTGTTCGGGCAACAGCTGAATAAATGTTATCATACTTGAAATACATAATTAAAAATTCTGTTCTCAACACTTGAAATTAAAAGGTTGCAATTAAATAAATAAATTAAACATACTTGTCTGCAACAGTTGATATTATAATTGGCTATTAAATATAAAATAAAGGACAATAAATGTCGGACACATCAAACGACGAGCTCTGAGAAAATTTTAACTTGTTCATATGCAAATTGAAAATGCGTACCTACATGACAACAAACCACATTAATGATCATCCATAGTCGATCTCCACATCGAAGTTAGCTGTATGAATCTCAACATCTCTGTTTCGCCATATGTGCAATACTCAACTGTAACCTGTCCATTCTCAATTCTCCTTATCCTGTGCCTCTTCTTTCCCCAACTCTTCCCTCTAGTAAATTTTTATCATAGTTCAGCTTTATTCAAAATACTTTCTTTAATTTTCTCAATAATTGTTCTTCATACCTAGCTTTCTAAACTTGTTTGATATGTCCTTTTTTGTCATATCTGCTTATTCTTCTATATATCCACATCTTCAAATCATCAATCTGTCTTCAACTGCTTGTTCATTGTCCATGTTCGAATCATTAATATAGGATATAGCATTTGATCATTCTATGGATGAGAAGTAGATGTAAAATATCTAGTGTAATCAGAGACTCATATGTTAGGGTTTTAACGACACCGTTACTGGATGAAAACGTTTGTATATGCAGTTTGAATTTGAAACCAGTACTTTGTTATTACGTGTTTCCCATATAAATAGTAAACGTGCTAACCACAAATGAAAGATCGACATGGAAAGGAAATTGGACGCAAGGGGAATGCTAACATAAAACGGTATGTTGGTAGTCATAAGTGTAAAAATGATATTCAAGGAACAATCAAACAATTCATTTTAGGTATTTTTAAAATTTTATATAAAATTGGGGATTCATCGAGTAATTAACACTGGCATGCTGAGTACTTATCAATGCAAAAAATTTCGCGTGGATTGAAAATCTTCGGATCAAACGACATTGTTTTGGCAATTACGCTTACGAAATAATCAGGTCAAAAAAATTATGTTAACTCTTATGTAGAACGTAAATAGCCTAGAAATATTGCACGACCAATGCTTGAAGTATAAAGGGAACTATTTGTATTAAAAACCGATCTTTAAGGAACTCTCTAGACATTCTTCAAGTTCAAATATGGTAATAAAAAAACCGAAACTTTTATCCATTTATTTAGTATTGTATTTATTGAAAATTAATCAGGTTAGTATACTTGTATGTCAATTTTCCTAAAATGAAATTTTTAAACTTTAAAGTATTCATATCGAACAATTTATAAACATTCGTAAGAAGCTTAAAGAACAATTACGATGTCACGAAAAAAATGACACTTCCTTTTTGCTGTTACAGTAATTCATATTTTCATACGATTAAAATATATTACGTCACTGAATCCATTTCAAAAGGATGAATGATTCCTCTCTTTTTTCAATTTTAAAAGTGCCATTATCTTGGCCTAGACTTTGATCCTAGATTAATGACCTTTTTTCGATGATACCGACTACTACTTCATTTTCACTATCTGAAAATTTGTTTTATTTAAGATGGATAAACGCTAATCTAGCATAATTACAAACCTGTTAGCAATCTTTGTTAATTGCTATTTAAGATCAAGTTTATGATATAAATTCTAAATGTATTAATTAAATCAATATATTGACATAGAAGCATTTTACTATCTGAAATACCAACCCATTATAATATGTTTGAAATAATTAGGACTGTAAGTTCGTCATTATCTATTGGATTATAAGTGAAATAAATGAATATAGAATATATATGATTAAATAAATTCTTGTACAGAAAATTTATATATATGTAGTAATAGCTATAATTTAAATTATCTATTTCAAGTTAAAATTTGCTCGAACTATTGTTCAATACGATTATACAATGGTATTGCAGGTGTCTTCCAATACAAGGCTGTGGACATGTGAAAAACTTATAAAAAAAATCTTACCAAAGCCTCCGATACATAAAACAAAGATTTTTATGTATTTGGAATAAAGAAAAATTTCCAATAAACATTTTTATGTTAGAATTGTGAATGTATTTCCGAGTAAAGTCTGTGAAGACTTCACTGTTTCTGCGTCATGCTAGTGTTCATCGAATAATATGATGGTCTGTTTAGTGTTAATGTGTGTCATTTTCATTTTTAAAATCGTCTTTGTTTCCGAAAAATTTGCAACCAGCTAGGTAATTAGATACTCTCTTTCCATATCTTCTACAATTTGCACGTGATGTAAGGATTTTTCTACAGATAGTTTGATGACTGTGAGCAATTTATAAAAAACTAATTTGAAGCTCTTTTCTACCAATTTAGATAGCAAAATTTTCTCTATCGGTAAAACTTTAAACACATCTAGAGGTGAAGAATTATTTACACTTGTTCAATAACACTCTCATATAATGTAATAGCAAGAGGTCCCATGTATTGAAAAATAGTAAACTAAAAAATCCAAATAATTAAAACAGCGTCTAAATTCAAGAATGTAGGCTGCGGGCCATCAAACTGATTCTTTAGATGAAAGCACATAAATTCAACTGCCAAAATCCTCTGTGAATATCAGTAGTACAAATTAAAGTAATGTTAATCCTTTAGCTATTTCTGAAGAATTCTGGATTATCAGTGCAAAAGAAAACATAAAGTATCTGAGAGTAGTTGGTCTCCACGCAAAGTATCGAAGGAGTGTGTCAATGCTACAGAGACTGGTGCATGTTGATATGAAAGTATTCGAGGACTATGGTCTAATGGAGGCCATCCATCTTATAAAGGGAATTTGGGTAGTTTGTCGTATTCTTAGTGATTAAGAAGGAGGGATATTGTTCCAACTAGAAGTAATTCGTAGGAGTCAGTGGTTAAAGTGGAGTATGGCTGTGCAAAAGTTTGAAGCCCAATGCAAATTAATATGGTCCCAATCAATTAAATACTATTCTAGTGTACAAGCTAAAGTTAAAGAATACATGTGCCAATTATGACAGAAGGAATCTCAGGATAGAACACACAGGTTAGGTGGGGTAGAAACTGGTGTTTTCTTTATGCAATTAATGATTTTTACAGGTGTATGGCCCCAGTGCAGGAAATATCCATGTGGTGCCTATCCAATCACGTAAAGATCTTCAGGTTAGGGGCAGACTGTACAAGCTAAGGTCTGTGATTAGTTTGACAACAAAATTATACATAGGATGGTAAACCCAAAGTCTTTTTTAAAAATGTCAGTCCATCCCAATAATTATGTTGATAGTTTGCCCCTCCTACTTAAGTGGTTGTAGTTTATCATCCCAACTCAGAAAAAGGGGAATAGATTCATGAAATAAGGTGAAATTTGTTCAACTCCATCAATATTTAAAACATCGAAGATTCATCAAGGCAGAAATGTTTTTGCTTAATAAATTACTGTGAGATTTTTTCAAAGTGAGAGAAAATAGATTTGAATAAGATCAACCAACGTTGTTGAACGGAGTTTGTCACTGTGATAGGTCTGGTCAGTGGTATCCAGTTAAAGAGGTAAGTTAGATCAACCACCATCAACCAAGTAATTCTTGAGAATTTGTCCTCCAACTAAATGTAAGTCTATGAAGATCTCTGAAGACGTCAACTCACAAATGTTTACACCAGAAATAAAAATGTATATACAAGAGACATTTTCAACTAAATAAGATTTGAAAAGTTTGTTCTCTCACTGAGTGATGGCAGCTGACTGTTCCAAATACAATAATACAAGTATAATATCAACTGATTTTGTAAAAAGTCCAACACCAACTATAATTTGTGAAACTGGTCCAGAATTAATGGTTCGATGCTAGGAGACAAGGAGAGAATGCAATCAATGGTAGCTGGGTATAGAAAAACTTGTGTAATGGAAAATACAGGAATTAAATTTATCTAAAACCAGCTACTACAAACTCCAACTGAAAATACAGGGTTCAAGTAGAAAAAAAACTTAATAATAGCAGACCGGGGTTTTTCAATTTATGTTGGTTAGTGTCTTAATTAATTAAGTAATTTGTGAGTAGTGTTTTAAGATGCTGCGGGTTTTCCATGTCATAATAAGTAAGTTTGTGTAAGTATGTATTAAATGAGGAATGTTGTGAATGCAAAGTAAAAGTAAGGTTATTAATTATAATGTGCTCAAATATTATTAATGTGGCTAGTAGAAATATATTACATGTGTATTGTCATCTGAAGATATGTCTTTTGTTTGAGTACATTAGAGTATTTAAGTAATTTTTTGTTAAATGTAAATTATTAAGTACTTCAACTCTTATTTGGAATTAGCCTTGTATTTTGGATGTGTGATTTATATGATATTGTGTTTATAAACTATATATATATATATTATATATTTATTAATTACTTTCTGTGTTGAGTATGTTAAATATTTATTTTAGAAATTTTAAACTATGTCTATACATTTTTATTTTTTATAAATGACCAGACATTAGTTTAAAATTTTTTTATGTGACAGTATTGAGTATAGTATTATATGTCAACCATTGTAATTTTTATAAATTTCTTTAAAATTAATTTATTCTGGAATCATTATATTCTAGATTTGTAAATTTCCATTTTATTAAACAATTTTGATCTTACATTACTTATTCTTATCTTATTATCTTACTTTATTCATTCAGAATTTCTAAAAAGTCGAAGAATTCTCACTATATTTCAAATGGCGCGAAAGAAACTAATTTTGTGTATAACCTTCTTTTAAAATAAACTTTGTAGTACCATTTTAACAATCAATGAATAATAGAGAAAGCCATCATATAAAAAATCAACACTTAAAATGTACATACGATATAACTTCTACATTATATAAATGACTTAAACTACAATTTTAAAACTACATTAACTTTTTTTATGTGTGCAAAACGTATATAGTGTGTTTTTTCATTAACAACAGGGGCTTTGAAGTACAAAAAGCCAGAAATTCGATTTGTAACCTTACATTCCCGTACAGGGAAAAACAAAGGGGGGTTAAACAAAGGGGCATAACTGAAAAACCTACCGATACACCCCTTTGGCTTTAAAAAATTATTTTTTAAAAAGGGGATATTATATAAAACAGTATTGTTATATTCTATATAATATTTATATTTTTGTTATATATTCAACTGTCGCTAATCAGTTCAAATTAAAGTAATAATTTCGAAAAAATAAATTTCTAAAATAATAAGTACATGTTAATTTTTTTTTAGGGCGTTTTACTGGCCCCCTTTACCAGGGGTATACTTTTAGGGAAAAGATTATAATTTTAAAATTTAGACTTTTAGATATTTTTTCGTTTATTAAAAATTTCAATGCAATCTAAAAAGTAATAATTTAACAAATAATGTTTAAAATAAAAGTACAGGTTACTCAATATTTTTGGGGGGGTTTTTCTGGAAACAAGCCGTCCTGCTGTAAATACATCAATTTTGTTCATATACTGTGACAATACTAAAATTTTGTTCAGTCAAAAGAACAAACATCTATTTGTTCAGTCATACTGTGAGCAATACATCAAATTTGTTAGTCTATTCACAAAATAAATTTTGTCAGCCTTCAGCAATAATCAAATTGTTCAGTCAATGTGAAATACATCAATATTTGTTCAGTCATACGGGGCAATACATAATTTTTTCAGTCAACTTTAAAATCACAATATTTTTTAGTCATACTGTGGAATACATAATATTTTTCAGTCATACTGTCAGCAATACATTATTTGTTCAGTCATATGTCAACAATACATCAATATTTGTTAGTCATACTGTAAAATAATATTTTTTATCATACGAACAATACATCAATATTTGTTCAGTTCCAAAAAAAAACATCAATATTTGTTTATATCTGTCAGCAAACATCAATATGTGTTCAGTCATTGTCCAACCCTCAATATTTGTTCAGTCAATGTCAGCAATCATCAATATTTGTTCAGTCATACTGTCAGCAATACATCAATATTTTTAACTGTAAAATTAATATTTGTTCAATACCTCACAAATATAATTTTGTTTTAGCATACTGTCAAAAAATCAATATGGCCCCTATATGTCAGCAATACATCAAAATTTTTTTCAGTCAACTGTCAAACACATCAGTATTTATATTATCTTCTAATAAAAAAACTAAAAAAAATGTCCTTTTTTTTTAATATATAAGTACAATTGTTTACCCAAAGGACATGGTCTTTCATAAAAAAATGGGGGTTTATTCAGAAAAGGTTGGGAACTTTGGGGTATCATGACTTATGTACATGGCACGGACAAGAACTAGGTGAAAGGGCCTTTTAAAAGACAGCACCAGTATGAGACATAAAAGGGGGAAATCACAAAAAGGCAAACAAAAAGAAAATAAAGGGATAATTTCAGCAAAGGTGAGCAAACCAACTCGATAGAGAAGAAAAACTGTTATA
Organism: Arion vulgaris; assembly: GCA_020796225.1. Taxonomy (NCBI): domain Eukaryota; kingdom Metazoa; phylum Mollusca; class Gastropoda; order Stylommatophora; family Arionidae; genus Arion; species Arion vulgaris. Next base: position 27,085,151 of record CM036758.1, on the reverse strand, counting down.
GTCAATAGAGCTAATAAAAAAAATTAACTAACCGGGGAAAAATGGCCAAAAAAAAACATCGACCTCTAGGTGTTTGAAAACATTGACATCTAGGGGCATTTTTGAGAAACATCGTTGGGGGTGTGAGAAAACATCGACCTCTAAAATTTTTGGGAAAAAACGACCCCTTGGGGCAGCTTTGGGAAAAAAAACGACCTCTGGACTACAAGTTTGGTCGTTTAAAAAAAAAACAGTTTTAAATGAAAAAAATCACAACACTCATTACCAAAATCACAAAGTGATTTGGGGAAAAAAAATTTAAACCCTGTTTAGTGCAGGGGAAATGGGGGCATCAAAAAATGGTCCAGAAAATGGTCTTGTGACTCTAAATCACAAAAAAAATAATCAAAGAACAAGAAATGTAGTAATTTTCTTTTTTTTAATTGTTTTTTTTTTATTTTAAATTTAAAGAAAAAGCATTTTTTAAAAGGAATTTTTTGAAAATAAATTTTAAAATTTTTTTAAGGCTTTTAAAAAAATTTAAAAAAAAAAGCCTCAGACACAAATCCAGGGTGTCAAACAATTCCTCGAAAAAAGAAATTTTTTTTTCATTGTTCTTTTAATTTAAATTTTTTTTTTTTAAAAAAAAACAACTCCCGTATAACTGAGGGCGATTAAAAAAAATAATTGAAAAAATTTAAATTTTTTTGGTTTTTGAAAAAAAATGGCCCAAAAAAGCCGGCCCCCATGACTCTGTCACAGAGGCCCTTTAACATCAAAAAAACACGGAAACGAATTTTATTTTCTTTTTTAAGCCTGGGAATTTTATTTTATTTGAAAAAAATGGACCCTAATGACTTTAAAAACCAAACCCCTTTTTTGGCCCAAAAATCGTTTTTTAACGATGACCACCACTGAAGGGTTTGAAAAAACGTAAATAAAACTGGGCTTTTTTATTTAAACCTTTGGGAATCGTTTCCAATTTGGGAAAGAAAGGGGGTTGAACTCCCCGTAGACGATCCACTCACAAATAGAAAGGATTGATTATTAGGGTTTAAATATCCTTTTACTATAAAGTCGGCAAGTCACTGGGAAGGAGTTTAAAAGACCCATTCCCGTTCAATTTGTTGAGTTCATACGGAGAACTGTCTGTCTAGCGTGATATCTCCTGGGAACTTAACAATCGGCTCCCGAACAATCGTTCGCGGCGGAATAATCATGTCGTTGTTTGATGTCGGTGCGCTCGCGAACGACAATCGGCACCAGATACCTACGTTCAAGCTGGTGCAGACCAATCCGGGGTTTTAAGTTACCTTCCCCAAACCGCCAGGAATACATGCGTTTAAAAAGCATGGGACGGACCCCAAAAGAACGTCTCAATATTAGTCTTTTTTTTATGTTTTTTAATTTTTTTTGCGTCGTCATGTTCTGGGGCCCCAGGGCTTCTGTGAAGACTTTTTCTTCTGTGTTTTTTGGGGCATCAGCTCAAATGCTGTCCCAAACAATCAATCGGGGTTGTCTGCCCGGGGAGGGGATCTTCTCTCCCAAATTTCTTCTCCTTGGGAAGCCATCGTTCCAAAAGAACTTTTCGAAACCCCGCGTTGAATTCAACATCTTCCCTCGCTTTTGATATTTTTTCCGTTTTAAATTGTAACCCAAAGTTTTAATCCTTCTCTTCGATTCGACCCGAAGGCTGGATTGTCATTCTTATTCATTTAAGGTTTCTTTTTGTGAAGGTATGTTTTTAAAACATCTGTTATTTTCTTCCTTCCCTGGATGTTTTCAGCATTCTTGGTAAAAAAAAACATCTCTGGGGCTTGAATCTTTTGACTCTTTTCATTGTCCGTTTCCCGCCTACAAATTTGGTTCAATATGCACTGGGTACTGGTTTCCGCAGGTTTGTTTTTATAGTAGGCTTTTTTTTTATAATCCCCGTTTTGGAGGTCTAGCCCATCACAACGCGGGAAGGTCTGTGCGGTAGTCAGTCCCTCCAAAAGCAAGGAATGGTCTGTGGGGGGTTCCCCCCCACTAATTTGGTCTGTAAGTTCATCACCCCGAATAATGGTCTGTGAGGTCAGTCCATCCCCCGCAAAAATGGTCGTGAGGAGTCAGTCCATCCCAAAATGCAAGGTAAGGTCGGAAAAGTCCCGTCCATCCAAACTGCGGTTGGTCTGTGGGAGTTTTGTCCCTCCCACTGCAAGTTAATGGTCTGTGAAATCAGTCCATCCCCAAATGCAAAGGGAATGGTCGGGGTAGTCCCGTCATCAAACTGCAAGGGGTTTGGGCTGTAAATAGTCCCGTCCCTCCAAAAGCAAGGAATGATCTGTGAGAAGTTTTTCCCTCCCCAACTGCAAGGTTGGAGGAGGGGGGTTTTCCCCCCCAACTGCAAGTTAGGGCTGTGGGGGGTTTTCCTCCCCAAAGCAAGTTAATGGTCTGTAAATAGTCCCGTCCATCCCAACTGCAAAGGGAATGGGGGGAGGGAGTCCCGTCCATCCCAACTGAAGGTAATGGTCTTGGGAGTCCCGTCATCAAACTGCAAAGGGAATGGGTGTGAGGTGGTTTTTTCCTCCCAACTGCAGGGGGGTCTGTGGGGTCAGTCCATCCCCAAATTGGGTTTAAAGGGCTGTGAGGTAGGGCCCTCCCAGTGTTTGGTTGGGTGGTGCCCTCCCCAAATGCAAGTTAATGGTCTGTGAGTTTGTCCTCCCCCTGGGTTAAGGTTTGGGGTTGGTGTCCCTCCCAGCTCAAATTAATGGTCTGTGAGGGAGGGTTCCCCTGCAAGGTAATGGTCTTTAGGTGTCCGTCCATCCCAACTCAAAAGGGAAATCTGTGGGGTTTGGTCCTCCCAACTGCAAGTTTAAAGGTCTGTTAGATAGTTGTGTCCTCCCAACTGCAGGTAATGGTCTGTGGTGGGTTTTGTTCCTCAACTGCAAAGGGAATGGTCTGTGAAATGTCATCCATCAAACTGCAAGAATGGTTTGGGGTTGTTTGTCCTCCCAACGAAATTAAAGGGCTGTGAGGGGTTGTGTCCTCCCAACCGTTAATGGTCGTGAGATGTTGTTTCCCCCCCAACTGCAAGGTTGGGGCGTGAGGGTTTTGTCCTCCCAACCAAAGGGAATTTGTGGGGGGCCAGTCATCCCACTGGGTAATGGTTTGGGAAAATCCCGTCCTCAAAAAAAATTTGGTCGGAGATGGGTCCCTCCCCAAATGCAGGAGAATTCGGGGTGTTCCCTCCCAACTGCAAAGGGAATGGCGGAGGTAGTCCCGTCCATTCAGGTAATGGTCTGAAAAAGTCAGTCCCTCCCAAAATCAAGTTAATGGTCTGTGAATAGTTGTGTTCCTCCCAACTGAAGTTAATGGTCTGGGGTGTATGCCCCCAACTGCAAGGAGGTTTAAAATAGTCAGTCCCCCCAACGCAAAAAATGGTCTTAAAAATCCCGTCCATCCAAAATTTAATGGTCGAGATATTTGTTTCTCCCAAACCAAGTTAATGGTCTTTAGGTAGTGTGTCCTCCCAACTCAAAGGGAATGGTTTGGGGGTAGTCCCTCCCAAATGCTTTAAGGTCTGGGGTAGTCCATCCCCAAGAAGGGGAAATCTGTGAGAAGTTTTCCCTCCCCTTTGGGGGAATGGTCGGAAATATCCAGTCCATCCCAAAATAAAGTTTGGTCTTTGAGATAGTTGTGTTTCTCCCCCAAATGCGTTAATGGTCTGTGGGGGGTGTCCCCCCTGAAAGGGAATGGTCGTAGGAGTCCCGTCCCTCCCCCGCAAGGGAAGGTTTGGGGGAGTCCATCCATCAAACCAAGGAAAGGTGTGTGAGGGGTTTTTTCCCAACTGCAAGGTAATGGTCTGGGGGTTCCATCCCCCTGGTAATGGTCGGGGGAGTCCCGTCCATCCCAAATGCTGTGTTGGTCTTGAGGGTAGTCCATCCCCTGAAGGGTTTGGGCTTAGAAGTTTTGGGCCTCCCCAAAAAGGTAATGGTTTAAATGTCAGTCCATCCAAACTGGGTTAATGGTCTGGAAATTTGTTTTTTCCCCCCTGCAGTTAATGGTCTGTGGTAGAGTGTCACCCCAACCAAGGGATTTTCGAGGGAGTCAGTTCCCCCTGCAAAGGGAATGGTCTGTGAGTTAGTCACCATCCCAACGAAAAGGGAATGGCTTGGGGATAGTTTTCCCCCCCAACTGCAAAGGGAATTCTGTAAATATCCCTTCAAACTCAAAGGGACTGTAATAGCCTTTTTCCCATATTTTCAAAAATTTTTTAGTTTTATAAAGGATTTCTTTATACTTTTTAATTTCCCTTTCTTTTCCCGAAAGAACTAATTTATTTTTTCCAATATTTTGTTTCTTGTGTGATCCATACTTGGTTGAAAATTGTGGGGCCCGTTTTAACCCAGTTTCTTTGATTATCGCCGGGAAGTTTTACCTTGTTTTTTTAGATGGGCCTTTTTCTTTCTTCTCGAAAAAGTTATACTTGGTTCTAGTTCTGAAGTTACGTTTCTTTTGTTCTTGGGTTCAGATGGTCCTCTTTCCAGGTTGAAGTTCATTAAATTGCGCCCCTTTCATTATCATTTTTTGGGCAAAGAACATTCATCTTCTCAAAAATTTCTTTTGGGTCTATTTTCTTGTCTTTCCCAGTTTAATTTTCTTAAAATTTCTTTTTAACTATATTTTTTAATTTTCCATACAGTTGGGTCCGAACTTTCCCCAAACTTTAAAACAAAGTTTCACTGCACGAAAGTTGATAGTTTGTAAAAATTAAGTTGAAATTTTAATGGATATCCCGAATTTTCAAAGTCAAATTCAATATTTTATCAAATTTTAGGCTGCCAAAAGCAGTTTTTTTTTGATTCCCATCCCCATATTTCCGAAAAGGGTTTGATTAAGTCTAAACAAATAAAAAAAACTAATTATCAATAAGAAAACGGGATTTGTGACAAAATGCCCAAAAATCGAAAATTGTAGATCACACAAACCTTTCCATAATATTAGTTTTTTTAATAACTTATTTTTAAAATCATTGAGAAATACATCAATATTGATATTATCTTCTAAGCAAATAACTGAAAAATGTGTCCGTGTTTTTCAATATATAGCATGTACAATATAGTTACTGCGGTAACAATAACGGTGACTGCTCCAAAGAGATCCCAAGAAGATTGGCAAGAAGTTAAACACAATGAAGAAATGTGGCAAAGCACCAACAAAATATTAAAATTAAAAATATTGAGAACATGTATTATTCCAGTGGCTACTTATGGTTGTGAATCATGGTTCATTACACACACAAAACAAGAACTAAAACCCAGTCCTTTGAAACTAAATGCTACAGAAAGATCCTACGAATAGCATGGACAGAAAAAAGGAAGAATACTGATGTTCTGAAAGAACTGAATGTTAAAGAGAATTGGCTGATAAACAACATACTATACAGAAAAATTAGACACTTTGGTCACATTAAGCGTGACGATGGCCTGGAAAGAACAATATTAGAGGGCATGGTCCCAGGACGCAGAGGCAGACCAAGAAGAAGATGGCTACAAGATATTAAAGAAACCATGAATATGACCATCGACGAAGTGGGTGAACTGGCTAGAGACAGAGTGAATTTCAGATGTGCTGCAAAGAGAGCAACGTCCTATAAAGGATATGCACCTTGATGATGACAATATAGTTTACCCAAGGGGGCGATGTCGAATAATTCACTGAAAAAGTTGGCGCTCATTTAAAAAAGATTGGGAACCTATGTTCTACACTACACGCTCTGATATAACCAATAAAAGGTTATCACTTAGGTTGAGAGCGTGTGTCTCGGATAAAAGAGGTTTTAATTCCCTACATAACAAACAAACAATATAATAAACAAAGAAAGAAAATTGATTCAACATTCTTCTTTGATTAAATGCCGCCAGAGGGGTGCCGGGGCCCGCAAGCACCACTGCCACCTACAAGGCATGCTGTAAGAGACGACTGACGTAGGGCCCGCAAGACAAGCAAAGAATAGTAACACTGCGACCTACAAGGCATGTTGTAAGAGGCGACTGATGTAGTGCCTGCCAGGAAGCAAAGAATAGTACCACTGCGACCTACAAGGCATGTTGTAAGAGGCGACTGATGTAGGACCTAGGAAAGCTACCCAAGTAAATAAAAAACATCGCAGAAATCGGATGTTATGGTCTAAGTATAGGCGCATAAATGGCACAACGTACAATCGATACTTAGACTCGGATCACATACAAATGACAAAGAGTGGTTAACAAGTGCTCGATATGGAGCGTTCGAAGAAGAAGAAGAAGAAGACGAAATACAAATTCTCTAAAGCTGGCTGGCTGAGCCAGAGCCAACTATAAACTACTCTGGTTATAACCAACTATAAACTTAGCCTGGCTGTGGCTGAGCTGACTAAAAGGGACAGATAACCTAGATATTTGGGGCGACCAGAGTTTTTGCACGTTGATTTTGTATGTAAGAGTAGAATGGAGAGAGGGAGAGAGAGAAAGAGAGAGAGAGAAAGAGAGAAAGTCCATCATTTTTTATTCACCAATGACCAAGTGTAAACAAAATATTCCCGGTCTGTAGTTGACAGCGGCGTATCACGATAAATTGAAAGTCGGCTTTGATGTTTACAGTTCATGGAGAAAGATCTTTATTAGAATGGATACGTTGTGTAGTATGCTTGATAAATGTCTTTTGGTTGAAACTTTGCTGTATCTTGTATTTGTAATTTGCCCTCGGACATGTGATGAGAAAGGGAGATTTAGAACACATTGTGACAACCGGTAAAATCGAGGGTAGACGAGACAGAGGAAGACAGAGAGAGAGAAAATGTTGGACAGTCTGACTTCATGGCACAGTAGAGCATCAACATCTGAATTGATAGCAAACACCGACGACAGAGATTTGTGGAGATCCATGATCGCCTACGCCAGCCGGCACGGTACCTGATGATGATGACGTTGTGTGTGCGTTTGTGTACGTGTATGCCTGCATGTGCGTGTGTCTGTGCTCGTGTGTCTGTGCGTATGTGTCTGTGCTCGTGTGACTGTGCGCGAGTGTCAGTACATGGGAAGACTGCAGTTAAACTATATAGCTATGTCGAAACGCACAAAAACAAAGTAATGTGCTGCAAATTACAAAAACAAGATACAGCAACGTTTCAACCAAAAGGCCTTTATCAAGCAAAGGATACAAAACAGACGAAGAGATTAAGATTGTCCCTATACACCAGACATCATAAATACAATCAGACGATTAAAAAACTGTCATTACTGCCTGTAATATCACTTTTTAGGACAATGTAGGACAGGGAAGACAGGACAGAAATGTAATGGTCGCATGACTAGCACAGTCACCACGAAACTGTTCAGGTTATAATTTGTTCTGTATGCCCTCGACAGTAAAAACGTGTTGATCTTACCGAGTATCGAACCCGGGTCTCCCGAATGGGAGCCGCGCTAATCCATTCGGCTGCGCTCTAATCCCTAACTGCCCCAAAGTGAAAGCGTCCTCAAGGCAGCCGAACGGAAAAACGGACAAAACTAAAAATTTAACAAGAGGAATCTGTAACTCCACGGGGAAGTGAGGCAAGAACTTGACCAGTATTTTGTCCTGATCCTAGCTATTCGTGCACAGTACACGTCACCATCTCTGAGCTCTCACATCATCATTATTGGCCTCTTTGTCTCAGGAGACAATAGGTGTTGCGTCACGTAGTATGTTCTGTGCTGAATCACAACGTTTCACGTGGCTGTAATGGAGTGGCTATTCTGGAGTGGTAATCCTTGCCACAGTTGCTGCAGGTAAAACTAGAGACTAGAGCCGATGCATGGGATGTTCTCTGTGCTCTCTTTTGCCTCCACATGTGATGTTGTTTTTATTCTTTTCTTTTGAGCCACCCCTCACTGCCGCTCGCCATGCTTGCCTGTACTGTCTTTGGCCAGCCGCTCCCAGTGTTTTTGTCTATGCCGCATGAAGTTAGACACGCTTTGCTAATTTAAACATAGCAGTGAAGGCCTTCCCAATGCGACCACTAATTTCATGTGAGCTCTCACATACACACATAAATAAGCGAAGTTAGGAAGAAACTAGGTAGGTAAATATATGTATATGGCCTTTCTTGTCTTTACAGACGATCGATTGGCAGGTGATTTATTGTGACAACTTCTGAGTTGTCGCTTTTCTCTCTGTCGTTCAGCTGACATAAGTCTCTTCTCAAAAGACTCTGCTCCTTTGTGCAATATCGCTTTCCATGCAACTCTGCCATCAGCTAGTTTTTCTCACATTCTGGAACCTATAGAAAAGTTCTTCATTGATGCCCAGTAGACATATTTATATTTGAGCAGTGGGCTGACATGGTTCTTCATCCCATCTAAACGTTCACAGAACAACATTTGTTTTGATATGCGACAATTTTCCATTCTCCTCACATGCCCTAACCATCTTAGTCGTATACTGCTGAGCATGCCCATGATGGAAGGCAGGTTTGCACGTTGCAGTACTTCAGAGTAGGTTATCTTGTCGTACCATTTGATGTTCATAATCTTGCGTAGACATCGAAGGTGAAAGATGTTAAGTCTCCTCTCTCTCTGGTCTTGAGTAGACTGCCCATGTTTCTGAGCCATAGAGTAATTAACTAATTACACAGGCTCGACATATTTGAATCTTCGTCTGCAATATCAGTTTTGTGTTGTCCCACGCTAGCTGTTATAGTTTGCCGATATGGGCAACACCAAGGCAACGTTATATAAATTACTCAGACACAAGTCTTGTTTACGTCACCATCTTGTCTAGCAGTAAATTGTTATCTAGGAGATAATCGTTTTGTATTGTTATATTTTAGTATTTACTATTATTTGTCTATTCCACTTATCCCACATTTACTAGAATAATACGACTATTTTCAGACTCTATATAATATTTTAGCGTTACATATTCAACTTTCAAAGCTAAACAGTATCACGTTAAAAATAATAATTATGAACAAATAATTTATAAAATAATAAATACACGTTACACATTACTTTTGGTGGGGCCTGGCCCTTAATGACTAGCCACCACTTAGTTAGTTTGTTCCTTTCGTGCCAAAGGCGGCATATAGGGCAGAGGTTTTAGATCTCCATGTGATGCGTTCGTTGCTAGCAGTTGGAGATCTTGTATGGTTTTACATCCCAATAGTTTACTTTCTTGTTGGAAACACTGGATTCGCGAAATATGATTTGAACATTACAGCAGCGGAGAAAGACATCTGACATAAGATAGAAAATTCAAAAATACTGTTTTAGTTGCAAAGTTGTTATCGGGACTAGCTATTTGATGATTGTGCTGAGTAGACAACAATCACTAATTAGAGACAATGAAACAGCTACTAAGTAGCGAGTACGTCTTGCAAAAGTAACATGAAGTATAAATACCGAAAAGTAGCGGAACGTATATCACTACTCTTCCGTACGTGCAAGAAACCACTTCCGTCTCCAAGTTCCCTTCTCAATTTGTTCCTACTTCCGCCACGGCTGTCTGATTCACCCTTCCACAACTCTCTCAATGATTCGTCTTGCAACAAAATGACACAAGAGCAAGTGGCTACATTTTGTCTATCATTACTGATTCATGAAATTTTTAATCACGTTTGACGTTGACACATAAATTTAGCTTTTGTGAAGGTAATACTATAACTCGAAGTCGCTTGAATGTCTCAGCTGTGCTACCTCAGGCTACTGCTATCAAAACATCACTAACAACTTTAGGCCTACCCGGGCTACCCTACACTAATTTAATTAAGATACTAGATTAGATAAGATATTATTAATTAAGATATTCATAGTCATCCCACTATAATTATACTTTTTGTATTCCTCTCGTACCGTTATAGTTATACATTACAGAAGGACTGCAAGCAGTTTCTTCATAGCTTTATTCTGGCCAACTCATTCATTTGATTCAGTCTCAACAATTTTAAGAACAATTCAACAATGGAATAGTCAGATATTTCTTACCCATCTCAGTAAAGTGCGTTTTTCTTGGGCGTCCTTTCAAGCTTCTTACTTGAACCATTTGCCTCCCACTTCATTGATCATGTCTTCTCTTCTTCTCAGAGTATACCCAACATATTTCCATCTTCTCGTTCTCATAAAAGTTGTTACTAGTGGTTGACCAGACATTTTGATATCATCAACTCTCTTGAATTCGTCCCATTTTATGTTCATAATTTTCGTAGACACCTATTTTCAAATGCATTTAACTCACTTTCTAGATATTTAATTCGTTTGGAACTCACCGACATAGGTCAGAATTGAGGCAACATCAAATTTGGAAATTTGTAATTTATCATTCATACTTAAATATACACTGTAGTGTATATGAATGTATAGTCTTAGTCTATAATAATCTACGACTAACTGCCAGGGTGGGACAGTAGCTGAGTAGAGTTGTTTCTGGTTCTTGATTACCATTTGTAAGAATTCAGCATAAACATGTTTAAAATATTCATACGGTTGAATGAAGCTCTGACAGTTAACATTGATTGGTTTTAGAAAATCTTACTGTAGGTAGCCCATTGTAACTAAAAACCAACACATAAAATGTTTGGTCACTTACTAATTCTGTATCAAATAAGCATCTTCATTTACTCCGAGATATCTACTTAAATATGTTCAAAGAATGCAAGGGCCCGCCTCATTGTGTCAAAATCTCCACAAAGAGTGTTATGCAATGACAACTTCAGGCAACCATGACATTCTCCTTATTCGCTGAACCAGTGGTCTAGTTTTAAAATAGTGTCAGATAAATGAAATACATTATACAGAACAAAAGAACAACTTACAAACACATGCAGATACCACTACACAGCATTGGGCCAAAGGACAAAAACTAAAGTGCCCGCTGGATCATTGAAGAAAAAGAAGAAAATAGTATCAGTACAAACTGCATCACAAGGACATAAATACTAGTAATAGATATGTTAAGCTCCACAATATGTTATAGTTTTTAATATGATGCTTACTATTGTTGTTATCATATATAACAAGTTACACAAAGCTAATGTATAATGTGGGCATCTGTAGCTTAAGCAGTAGCTAGCTCGATCGCAACCCAAGCATGCCTGGTTCAAACTCCACAGCTGGCAAGTTTGGAAATAGACCTCGCCGTTCTCTCTCTCTCGCGATCACCGCCCAGACCGATGTACCAGATTTCCCATAAATTCTATTCATGTGGAAATTTGATTCATGCAGCTTTAGCATTGGTGTGTTTTTCCTCACATCTTCAGCACCATTTAGAGCTCTAGTGCTTATCCTGCGGCGATGTGTCCGGTTTCAGCCAGCGTTTACTTGGTTCACTCTCTGTTCTGTAGCCATCTAGTGTTTTTTATGGTGTGGGGTAGCTAGCCCCATGCCCAACCTCCTTAGTCCCCTCTTGCGACATGCGTGTCAGGTAACAGTGGTTTTATTCTTTACACCCTATTCTGGGCCCTGGTAACCACTCGGGCGGACCTCACCGTTCAGAAAGCAGTGACAAACTACTGAACGTATAATTAATGTCTAGAAAATCAACGACTCGTTTACTGTGGTGGATGGATATGTCCTGTAAAGAATATGCTACGATTTTCAGGAAGGCCTAGAAATACATGGAAAAGAGATTTGGAGGCAGTGATTAACGATATATGGAAGAGCTGCAAGAGATAGCTAAAGGTGAAAAAATTGGCATGAGTTGGTTAATAGCTTATGCCCCAAACAGGACAGAAAAATATTCTTCCACTTTCAGATACCATATGTTATGTGTTGAGTTTGTAATGAAACATACTTTATTATCCTTGCAGATATTTATTGGTGTCCTGTGCACCAAGATTATTGTACTGAGATAACTATGTCAGGAGACATTTTTCAGCCAATGGAAAACCCTGATGATTCAAGCCAGCCAGCTACTCGGAACCCACTGCTTTGCTATCTCTGTAATGAGCCGTACGAAGACCCTTGCATTTTTGGATGTTTTCACAGCTTCTGTTCTCGTTGTCTGCATGGTCGTGCTTCTGAGGGCAAAATGTCATGTCCAATCTGTTGGTGAGTATATTTTAAGTATGTTTCTTACTGCCTGACTGTTTCTATCTGAATTATATTCTGTAGTCAAAAATATCTAATATATCAATCCTCTTCGTTCCCTCAATATATCAATCATTAATCATTAACATAAATCAATAAACTTCTAACATCATCATCGGGTTAAGCACTCTAAATAGTATAGAAACCCTTTTTCATACCTTGAAGTATATTGGGCAATACAATGTTAGGTCCATATTTTTCATTGACCTTCGGCACACGATGGGTTGATGTGGTCAACTTTACGTCAGCCACCTTTACTTCCCAGTGCTTTTCCTTGTGCACAATTGAGGCTGGGTTGACCTAAAAGCCGTTAAGGTCAGAAAGGTACTCTTATGTCTGATCATGTTTCTATTTTCTCTGGTCCTCGGCTGCGCTTCTTTTTTTTAGGTCAACATAAGTCTGATCCTCTAATATCCTTGCACGATTACAAAATGAAGGTAGTCATCGAACTTTCTCTTTCCTGGATTTTAGTTTCCCTGGTATAGTCTGCTGGCCTTCTTAAACATATCTATTTGTATCAATATTATGGCAAGATAGAGCTGTCTATTTTGTTGTCAATCTTTTCAGTAGCTGTCTGTGTGCCATTATTTCTTTCAAGAAATTATTAAATTTATTCTGTATCTGTTGACTTACTCCATTCTGCAGTAACATTATATCTTAAAAGCCATTCAGTTCTATTCATCTCTATTTCTCAGTTGCCATGTTTCTGAGTCATACAGTGCAACTGATCAGATATATGTTGTGATTATTGGTTTCTGCAGCTATCATTGTTAGTTGACTATGTAAACTTTTGATCTCTCAAGAACTTTGTTTATCCATTACAATCCTAGTTCTGATATCATTTACACAACAGATATCCGCTGTAATTATATATATAAGACTAGATGCCATCTACACATTGTATGTCAGCTGTAATGGATCTCCTAAATTTCCTACTTCTGCCCAATCACATTTTTTCCCCACAAACTCTTCACTTATTTGTTTCTGCATCCATATATTATGCCTACATCTTAAGTTAATTGCATATCCTTTACAGGACTTTGCGAATCAACCCCAGCTTTGTAGCGTTGTTTGTGATTTTTCTAGGCATTATTACGTTCAGTAGTTTGCCATTGCTTTCTGAACGGGTGGTGCCATCGTCCTTTTGTAAAAATTTGCAACCAAACTGTCTGCAGCGTGATTCGAACTCAGAACGTCGGGTTAATAGACCGAGTCACTATTCCCTAAGCCACAGATGCCACAATGCCTACATCTACAAATTCAATATACATCCAGCAAGTTTGGAATCAGCTAGTCATCTCTTATGAGGGGTGAAAACCAAAAATTAGTAGGGGGTTGATGTCCCTCAAAACGCACAAGTTAACCAGCGGTGTAGACTGAGAAACTGACAATGGGGTCAAAGCCCAACAAGGCCCTAGCTCACCTAGGGTGATGGACACTCCTAGATCAGTTTTTTACTTGTCTGATGGGGAGTAAACCCGACAAAAAATCCTGGAGTAGGTCTGGCCCTCAGACTTGTGATATGGGGCCCACCATGAGTGGATATACCCTGATATCCAAAAAACAACCCCCAACTATGGGCAAATAGCCCTACTACCTTGTGGGAGCTAAGAGAGACAAATGCTTTGAGCGTAAACCCTAACAGAAAATTCAGAGTAGAGCCCCTAAGACTGGCAGACATCATATGATGCCCTACATGCAGCTGCAACCAAACTGATACTAGACGTCGTGCTTGCACTCCTCAAGACTCTATCAACAAAGTTGAGAGAGGTAGTTAATGCTTGAGCAATTCAACTGCTCCATAGAAATTGTCCAGATATGTGTCATGGAGAGGTTACTTCCTGTGCGACTTTTTTCATCGAACCAAAACGGAGGACGACAGTTATGGGTTATAAATCCAACTCAATTATTGCCATGTTCACCTTTGTATACTTAAGATACAATCTGCAGTAATTTTTCTTTCAACAGATATATAATATGCTCATTACACAGTCAATACTTGCTTTTTATGAAGCTTTTACATATGCCATGCTGCTTTAGAAAATCCCAGCTAAAAATTGATTACTTGCAAAGCACTGAAAAAAATTATGTCCTGAAGGGGTAAGATGCATTCCGGAAAGTGACCAAATAAAAAACAAATTGGACAATATCAGGAGCCTAGAACTAACTACTATCTTTGTGAGTGCTATTAATATTGAACTCTGAAATGCCTGAGTGGTTATCGGGGCCCAAATTGGGGTGTAAAGAATAGAACCACTGCTACATGCCACACATGTCGTAAGAGGTGACTATGGAGGTTGGGTGTGGGCTAGCTACCCCACACCGTAAAAAACACTAGATGGCTGCAGAACAGAGCGAACCGAATAAACGCTGGCTGAAACCGGACTCCAAATGGTGCTGAAGATGTGACGTAAAACACACCAATGCTAGGGCTGCATGAATCAAATTTCCACATGAATAGAATTTATAGGGAGGTCTGGTACATCGGTCTGGGCGGTGGTCGCGCGAGAGAGAGAGAACTCTGAAAAGGAAACATTAAAAAAAAAGAAACTATTTATGAGAACAAAAAATCATTTCTCTTTCAGTTATGTTCATACATTAAAAGATGGTGCATCTTTGCCGCCTTCTGACCTTCTGCTGAAGTTTATGGTAGAGTCTTCCACAGAGGAGAGAGCTCAGTGTGCCAACTGTGATTCAGTAAGTTAGAACATTCTATAATCTTCATCAGACTTATAAATTTCCGATTATCTTATTTAGTGAAACTAGTCATTGGAAGAGAAAGCTAAGTAATAGCAAATATAATTGTCTGTTTTGATATTATGTGTAACCTCTGAATTCAGAGAATGCGTGCCTGTATGGCTGGGGGGGGCACTGATAAAAGGGAAAACAAGCATTCACACAAAAATCAGTTAGGGCCATAGCGGGCAAACGCAAGAAGGAGATTTTATGTGATATATTAGCTATAAGTTTTGCCCAGGTGGTTACCTAGGCCCAAATTTGGGGTGTAAAGAATAGGACCACTGTTACCTGCCACGCATGTCGTAAGAAGCGACCAAGGAGGTTTGGCTGAAATCGGATGCATGTGTCCTAAAAGTGTAGAAGTCTATGTGTTTAGGGGCCTACCAAACCAACGTGCAACATAAACACGTTCTTGACAAAGATCAAACATATCACAAAGAGTGATTAAAATTGGTCGTAAAGAACGAACGCAAAGAAGTAGAAGCTACAAGTTTGGCCCCATTTTCATTTGAACAGTTCATGTGATGTCAACATCTTTGTCAGTCAACAACAAAGGAAAATAAGAAGTGTGTGCTTGTATATACTTGTATATTGTTGAAGTAAATATTGGTCTGTTTTTATTTCAAGACTGCAGCACAGATGTTTTTTTGTAACACTTGCATGCAGCCCCTATGTAACCAATGCCGTGAAGAGACACACCGTGCCAAAATGTTCTCCAGTCATGACATGGTTCTGTTGACAAAACGAGCTCGGGAGGTACACAAGAAATGTAGTAAGTATTTATTTTTGTTTGCCTTGTCTCATCTATTAATAATGAATAACAAGCAGATAAGAATGGGATCATAAATCAGTTTGTTTATCTTGACTCTGTTAACAACCTCACACTAGATGTAGAACTGCATAGAAAAATTAGACAGGCTTTCATAGAGTGTGCTGAACTCACTATTTAATGCCACTCAATCATGGTCCGAACACATGTTGCATGAGTTAAGGATGAATGCATTCCACATGCACTGCTTGAGGTGTATGCTCAGGATCTTCTGGAGCTACAGAATAACAATTAACGAGGTGTTGGAATATGCTGAAATTTCTAGCAAAGTTATACTTATTACAGTTAACCGCCATCGCCGCCTAAGATGGCTAGGTCACCCGAACAAGCTGAATGACTGTTGGATCCCCAAGAATATTTTAAACAGGAAGCTGGCTTCTCGTACAAGAGAGGTGGAGCAACCCTTCCTTCATTACAAAGATGCAAGTGTGACTTGAAGGTGCTTGACACGAATACACAAGACTAGGAAGAGTTCGCCAGGGACAGGTCAAGCTGGAGACAGGCTCTCCTGCTCCAAAAATGCTGACACAAATTGTGCCAGGAGAAAACAGCACTAAAATCTCATACGTCCATTGTCTCTCAATACTAACAGGATGCCATCATCCTCAAGAATGTCATTACTTGACTGCTTTTTGAAAGCAAGTCTGCAAATTAATTAACATTAGTTTTATTGGAAACAAATTTGTGAAAATGGATTTAACATGTAAAGTTGCTGTGAACAGGACATCATCAACAATTGATGATTGGGCATGTATAGTAACTGTGTCACGTTATATTCTAAAAGTAAAGTAGTAAAGGAACCCATGTTATACCATGTGGTATATGGGGTAATATGGTGTTAGGTCTGTATTTTTCATTGATCATTGGCTCACGATGGGTGATGTAATCAACATCACGTCGGCCGCCTTTACATTCCAGTGCTTTTCTTAGTACCCATTTAAGGCGTGGTGAATCTGAGAGCCGTTAATGTCTGAAAAATATTCCACGCCGAGGGTGGAATTGAACCCGAACCACTAGCATAAGAAGCAAGTTCACTAACAACTATGTTACTGCTGCTCTCCACTTTATATTATAGCCATATTTAATATCACTTTATTTCTTTTCATATATGTGTCACTTGTATCTATGGTCATATTTAGTATTGCTTTACTTCTGTACATATTTTTATCCCTGTATTTAATGGGCTTCTTCTTTAACATCCTACAATTAAACATCTGTGGTCTAAGAAACAAAAAGATTGAACTCTCAAAATTATTACATGACCACAAGGTACATGTGGCCCTTTTGCAAGAAACCCTACACAAAGACAGTGACCTGCACTTGACTGGATACACCAGTTATCCCTGTAGGTGTACTGACTGCCGAGGCATAGTTACATACATACGTAACGACATTCAGGGAGCTGCATCACAGCTTACAACAGCCCATCCCACAGATGTGCAACAAATTACTATCTGGCACTCTGGAGGAAAATATACCATATACAACATCTACAACCCCGCAGAAAACACTCAAACTGCCAGAACTGCACAACACACAGTATCGCAAAACTATTTTAGACGGTGACTTCAATGGACACTCTCCACGTTGGGGCTACCCAAACAACAACAGGACAGGAAAATTAATAGAAGAGCTATGTGATACAACAAACCTATCAGTATTACAGAATGCAGAATCTCCACCAACTCTGCTGCACAGAGCTCACCTCTCACTTACTCGACCTGACCTGACCATCTGCTCATCCGACTTGACAGAATCCTGCCATTCTCAAATACTTGATGATATCGGAAGTGATCACAAACCACTCCTTACTACTATAACAACTGTAAGTAGAGCCTGTCGAAAGCAAAAACACGGTGGAACTTCAAAAAGCTAACTGGAGACTTTTTCAAGAAACAACTGACTCTCTGCTTGCACAAGTTGATGCCAGCAGTGTTGAGACTTTCAACGAAGAAGTAACAAAAGCAATTCTGAAAGCCTCATCATTATGTATCCCAAGGGCAGCCGAAATCACACAAACCATTTTGGAACCAAGACATACAAGACACCATCTATGAAAGAAGCACATTAAGAAAAACACTAGAGACCACACCATCACTGCACATAAAAGTGCAGTACAATAAAGCTTGTGCAAAAGTAAAACTTGCAGTTAGGAAGGCTAAAAATGAAAAATGGATAGACACATGCTCAAAACTAGACTTCAGACGTAATGGAAATAAAGTCTGGGCGTTGGTCAACAATCTGTCTGGGGATAGTAGGAAGACAAATCCCAAACCAGTGATAGATGGAAGGAAAACAATCATTGAAGACCAGAAAAAGCAGAGCACTTCAACCGTTACTTTGCATCAGTGAACAGAGCGGGGAACTCACAGAGATAGACAGAAAGCGTCTGAACCACTTGAAACAAGAAAAAGCTCAAACAGTAAATGCTTCCATTTTTTGAGAAAGAAATTAGTAGACAGGAATTAGAACAGGCATTCAAGAAATTGAAACTTAGAAAGTCTCCTGGACCAGATAAGATCCACAACGAGATGCTTCTAAACTTGGGTCCAATAGGGAAGGTAACAGTTCTCCATCTAATTAACATGACATGGAGAAATGGAAAGCTCCCAAAGCCGGAGGAGTGCCCATATTATCCCTATCCTGAAAAACACCAAACCTCCAGGTAAACCCAGAAGCTACCGACCAATCTCCCTAACATCATATCTAGGGAAATTAGCTGAAAAAATTGTAAATTGCCGTCTCTACTGGTTTCTTGAAAGTACCAACACGCTATGCCACGAACAGGCGGGATTTAGAGCTGGCAACTGCACAGAGGACCAACTCTTTAGGCTTACTCAAAGAATACACGACAGCTTCCAGAACAACAAACACACAGTAGCCATCTTCTTTGACCTGCAGCAGGCTTACGATCGAGTATGGAGAAAAGGCCTCCTTATGAAGATGATGGACATTGGAATACATGGGAAATTGTACAACTGGATTAAGTACTTCTTAATTAACCGTACGATCCAGACAAAAATCAATGATGCAATTTCATCTAAGGAGGTCTTAGAAGAGGGTTTACCACAGGGCTCATCCCTAAGTTGCACCCTCTTCCTCTTATACATCAATGATCTTGCAAGTCAGATTACGGCTGAAAAAGCGCTATATGCAGATGACCTGGCTATTTGGCAAAGCCATGAGGATGTAGAAAGTGGAGCGCGTAAACTTAACGGAGACCTAAGGAAACTCCATGACTACTGCCAGACATGGAAACTAAAGATAAACTGTGTCAAAACAGTGTATACCATCTTCACTATTAGCCACAAAGTTGCCAAACAGAGTATCACCTTGAATCTAGACAATCACCAACTGCTAAGAGAGCAACACCCACATATCTTGGAGTAACACTTGACCGCCAGCTTAACCTGAAGAAGCATGTTGTGAATGTAAAGAACAAAGCATTAAGAAGATTACAGCTATTGAAGAAGCTTGCTGGCACAACATGGGGATCAGACAAAGATACTCTGAGAGGCTTATATCTTGGTTACATCCGCTCTGCAATAGAGTACAACAGTGCTCTTCTAACAACTTGCTCCAAGACAAACCTTGATTTCCTGGACAGAGTACAGAACAATGCCTTACGTCTAATCAGTGGAGCAATGAGGTCAACACCAACCACCGCATGTGAAATACACACAAATGTGGAACCTCTTGGGCTGCGTAGGGACAAAGCTGCTGTTGAAGCTTATGAAAGGAGCAAAAGAATGAATCAAGATCACCCCAATAAACTACTTGTTGAGAAGTGGCAACAGAGAAACAGAATTAAACAAAAGTCAATCCTCCACCACGTCAGTGAAATCAAAGACAGATACCACCTTCCAGAAACAAGACAACAGCTGCAGAGAGTAATAGCAAACTTACCACCACATACACTCTTGAATACACCTGAAATTAGAACAAAACTGATAGATGAAGCAACTAAACGCTCCGACCCAGTCAGCCTTATGATAGCATCTCAAAGAACCATTGATGCCTATCCCCAAGAATGGGTACATGTCTATACTGATGGATCTGCATTTAAAGCCACCATCAAAGCAGGTTACGGAGCATATATACAATACCCAGACAGATCATCTGAAGAGCTGTTTGGTGCATGCTGGGAGATATGCTCCAATTATGAGGCTGAAATTCATGCGATAGAAGCAGCTTTGTACCATCTGAAGACTGTTTTCGATGCCTTTCCATCAAAGGCACAAAACATAATTATTTTCACATATTCAATGTCTGCCCTTCAAGCTCTAGAAGATGGTGGACATTGTAAATCTGAACTATCCCATATAGCCATAGATATTGACAGACTTATTACATCACATGACATCAAAATAACCATGCAGTGGATCCCTGGACATTCAAACACACCTGGAAATGACAAAGCAGATAGGCTAGCCAAGAAAGGGTCAACACAGGAACAACCAATCACAGCAACAACTCTCCATACAGCAAAGCAAATCCTAATGACAACAAATAAAGAAATTTGGCTGAACAGATGGGCCATGGGAAACACAGGAAGAGAGGTGTACAGCCATATGGCCAGCCTAACCTTAATGACAACATCAACTACCTTACAAGAAGAGATCAGAGCACCATTTTTAGACTCCGAACCCAACACATAACACTTAATAATCACTTGAACAGAATTCATCCACAACACACTTCAGAGTGCCAACTGTGTGCACATCATCATGAAACCGTTCACCACCACCTTTTCAAGTGTCAAGCACTAGATGACATCAGAAAGACCCTCCTTCCTCCAAGGCCAGATAAATGGAACACATTATACGGAACAAAAGAACAACTTACAAACACATGCAGATACCACTACATAGCATTGGGCGAAGGGCAAAAGCTCAAGTGCCGCTGGATCATTGAAGAAGAAGAAGAATGGGCTTCTTCTGCATGCATTTCGTATTAGTTTATATTTATGAATATTTGTAACATTTTATTTATGTGTTTGATGTTTCTGTCTGCAGCTCTTCATGAGGAGCCATACATTATGTTCTCGTCAGAGAAGAAGATTATGCTGTGTATTAACTGTTTCAGGGATATGCGAATGTAAGTGTTTTAGACAGGGTAAAATGTCTTTTGTAGCTCAATGTGGAATAAAAATGTCAATTTTATGGTTACTTTAGACATGCTTGTGTAAACTTTGGGCAAATTGCAATCACATTCTCTGTGTTGTCTGAGTTTAGATAGATCCTGATTTCAATTCATTTCTTCTAGATACAATCTGTTGTATTTGCAGAAGTTTGCATTTTTTGGTGGCTCTTTGTACTAATTTTATTTACTAGGGTAGCTTCCCTAGGCCCCTACATCAGTCGCCTCTTACTATGCCTGTGTGTTGCGGGCCGCAAGGAAGCAAGGAATAGTACCACTGTAACCTACAATGCATGTCGTAAGAGGCGACTGATGTAGGCCCTAGGATGATACCTAGTAAATGAAAAGCAGCGCAGAAATCGGTCTACTTGTAGGCGCATAACTGGCACAGCGTATAATCGCTCTTGGACTCAGATCACATACATGTCACACAGAGTGGTGGACAAGCGATAGATATGAAGTGTTTGAAGAAGAAGAA
The DNA here is from genome assembly GCA_020796225.1 of Arion vulgaris. Taxonomy (NCBI): domain Eukaryota; kingdom Metazoa; phylum Mollusca; class Gastropoda; order Stylommatophora; family Arionidae; genus Arion; species Arion vulgaris. The sequence continues at coordinate 27,063,901 of CM036758.1, read as the reverse complement.
GTCGCCTCTTACGACATACCTTGTAGGCCACAGTGGTACTATTCTTTGCTTCCCTTGTGGGCCCCGGCACCACACAGATGATTTGGAGCAGCAACCAAACAAATCTTCAATGCAGAAAATAAAAGAAATTTGACTGAAAAGATTGAATGGTAGAAATAAGCCAGACCTACTTAGCCAGACCTAATTCATCAAGATTAAGAAACCAGTGTGATAACTGCCTTTAGGGGCCTAATAGGTATGCAACATACTCACATTCTCAGCACAAACCACGCTAATCATAGAGTGGTTAACTTGGTTGATAACAGCGAACACAAACAAACTGCTTGGCTACCTGTTCCTACCTTCTTCTTACAAGTAACAATTTCTGTTTGAATACTTACAGTGAAAGTCGGGGCCACTGTTTGGACCTGGAGACGGCCTACAAGCAGAGCTGTAAGAAGTTGGATTTGAGGGTTCAGGTTAGTGGAAGTACCTTTAATACATTATAAGTTAATAATTACCACCACCTCTCAAGCTGCCAGCGCTTAAGATGTCAGGAAGATCCTTCTTCCTTCAATGCCAGATAAATGGAACACATATGAAACAAAAGACAACTAATAAACACATGCAGATACCACTAAATAGCATTGGGTCGAAGGGCAAAAGCTCATGTACCGCTGGATCGAAGAAGAAGGACAAAAGTTTGTAAATATTTTTTATTAGTAAACATAATCACCATGTTGAATTTGTAAGCCATTTCAATCAAACTTTCTTTTTTGCCTTTTAGGCTTTCAGAGAGTTGCAGAATTCAGTTCGTGATGCAGTTCTTCTGTTCAAGACACTTCTTGAGGAAATAAAAGTCAATGCAGACAATGAGAGAACTGTAATAGAAAAGTTGTATATCAGTTTGATGGAGAAACTGGCAGAAACAAGGGATCTACTGCTACAGAAAGTTGACAGGTTTGGTCCCTATTGCTGTGTTTTTCTTAAATGTCTGGATTACATTTGCAATGATTTTTGTATGATCTTAATAATCGAACCAAGTACCTTCTCGACATCAACGATTGACTGTATTATATTTTGTGTATCTTTTAATGATGGTACATTTTACAGTCTCTTATTTGTTTACACTTTCATGTTTTTCCCATTTATATTTTCCTTTCCTCAACCTTTCCATCTAGTGTTGTTTTCAACAGTCATGTCTCTTTATTTCCAAAATATTTTTTTTAGGCCTTTATTTTATTGCTTTTTTCCATGCTTGATTGATAGGACTAGCATCATTGCACTTTGTTTAATAACCATGTGTGCTCAATTTATTTTTTATGCATGAAAATCTCAGTAGCAGTGCACAAATTCTGTAGCACTGACAAGGGTCCCTGTTGTAATTTTGAAGATTGAAAATGTGTAGAAATGTGATTTTAATGAGTTTTGCCCGGGCAGCTACTTTACAGCCTACTCTTTATTGATATTCAACTGCCAAGGATTCTTTTACGTGCTAATCTTGAACACTGGACCTACATTGTATCATTCATCTCCTATTGGACTTGATCTCACTTACATTATGATCAGAGATCACTGGAAAAAATAGCATAATCTTTCTAAGCAGAAAGTAAACTGGATACTGTTGGAATGAGAGATGAGAATCATATATCTATTCCATAGAGACCTCAAAATTCTATGAAATACATCCCATTCCTTGTATTTCCATGTTGCTAAGGCTAAAAGAAATGTTCTGAAATAATATTTAATAATTCTTGCGAGCCACTGGTATCATCAGCATTCAATCCCATCTGCTGAGAGAGACTGAACTGTTTTTGGTCTGCTGCCTGGATTGCTGTGAAGTTGGTTTTGTTAACCAATAAAAGATGAAACAAGTAAACTCTCCTACCCTGTCAACCAAATGAGGGCATCATCTCTGGAAACCATTAATGCCTGTCACAAAGAATGGACATGACTCTTCACTGACAGGTCTGCATTAAAAGCCACCACCAAAAAAAGTTATGGATTCTAAGTACAGTATCCAGATATAACATTGATTGAGCTGTGTGATACTTGCAAGGAGGTATGCTTCAACTGTCAATATGAAATCTATACTGTCCTTCTGACAACGATTGAAAACTTTCCCAAGCTGAAAATGTTGCTAAAAGGGACCCATTTTGTATCACGGGAAGACAATATGTGAATCCCGATGACCAAGCTAAACTCCATTCCCAAATAGGCCTGCCTGAAGTGCTTCCAACAATTGCTAAAGTAACGTGCACTCCCAAGGAGAGTACTTTGAAGTATACTAGGGTTTCAGACCTCCAGGTGATTAATTGTATTTTTCCAAGCACAAAGGTCCTATATTTTTTTTAACAGATCATATATGTATTCTGATTATTATGTATTTAGATGTACTTGTAGTTCAAATGATATTATCACTGATGGGGTAAAACTGATATTCACAAGTAAGTTGCAAATGTGGAACACATAAGGTAATGATCGTTATTTTTTGGTATTTATTCCAGTCAATTTAGTGAGAAAGAGGCAGCTTTTCGATCACAGCTGAAGTCATTGTCTGCACTTCTACCAACCTTACATGTCCATCTTGTTATCTCAAGTGCTTTCTCAGGATCTGCAAACAAGTTTGAATTCTTGGACCTGGCTTATGTAAGTTTGTTCTCATGATACATTTATTTGTATGAAATTTAAATTTGTGTAATATTCTTACAATTTTTATAGTTTTCATTAAGCATTGAAGAAGACAATCATATTGTTTTGAACAATTGCTAAAAACAATTATTATAATCTTCTTTGCGTTCGTTCTTTACAACCAATTTTAATCACTTTGTGATATGTTTGATCTTTGCCAAGAACGTGTATACGTTGCACATTGGTTTGGTTGGCCCCTAAACTCATAGACTTCTACACATTTAGGACACATGCATCCGATTTCAGCCAAACCTCCTTAGTCGCCTCTTACGACATGCATGGTAGATAACAGTGGTTCTATTCTTTCACCCCAAATTTGGGCCCCGGTAACCACTCAGGCAAATTATTATAATAACGTGGAGAAAAAAAATATAAACATCCTACAAGACCTGAACATTGGCTCAAAACAATATCATGTCTTGTAAACTGAAACAGTTTGGTCACATTGAATGTCAAGAGTTTCGAGATAGAAATAGTGAAGGGCATGGTTCCTGAAAGATGAGCCAGAGGATGACTAAAACAACCAGTGGCAACAGGACATTATGAAACTATGAACATTATTATGAAGGAGATAGGAGAACTGGCAAGAGATTGAGAGTCTTTCGGGCAGGCTGTGGTGAGAATGATTTTTTGTGAAGGACATACTACATAAATAATGTTTCATATATTTATCTGGGGTCTAAGTTAACCCTCTTATTCCTGGAGCGGCCGAATGCGTCCGTTATCGGTATAAACCCGTAGCGGCCGTTACCGTCCGGCGGGTATATACCTTTTTAAATCGTTTTTCTATATCTTTCCTTGCGAATAGACACGCTAAATTTAGCCCTGATGTCATTGCCGATAATGGCTGCTGCCATTTTAGAAATCCATGTGTTTCTAGTGTATTTGGTTTCGTATCTGCGAATATTTGAAAAAGTCCTTATATTTTCTGGAAAACTTGTTGTGATTTATGATTCAGTTGAGGGAAATTTGCTGGTGAGATCGTGGATAAATCGGATTGATATATAATTAATTCAAGATTTGCGTGCGAAAATATACGACGCTAGTTCTAGTGTTTACTGCGATTTGCGTAACTATTAGTTACAATGAATTACGATTGTCGATGGATGCGAACACCGCCGCTTCCCTCCGTCCACCCATGTTGTAAAGTTGAGACAGAATAATTGCAACAGCTGAGCACTATCAATATCGAAAAATTTTAAATGAAGAAACAGGTTCTGCAAATGACATTGATTCAGATTCAGAATATTCTCTATTTGTGATTACCATCGTTACGGCATCGCGCGATGTAACGTTTACTGAGGTATTTTTTAGAACTGGACAGAGCTAACCAGCGCATTTGCTCTATGAAAATTTAGGAAAATCTAGATCCTTCATGAACACCTGTTTCTTTTGATTACATCAAAATCTTTCTTTATGTAAACTATATGTTCGGTTCACCAGTTACCTTACTACAGAATGTTTTGGTTTACCGATAAACTGTTGAATGTGCCTGCTTTGTCAAATATAGTGTCAAAAGTAGATTTGAAAGTATCAGCAAATATTTGTACTTCAATGTCAATTCCATATTCGTTCCATGAGGACAATATGGACATGTGGAAGGTTGAACCTCTGTCTTGATTGTATGAGGGCCCTCATGCCCATACAAACATGCAGACTAGGCAACTGAGACTGATAATCCAGAACTGGGACTGATAAATTCCCAGATACTGCGGGACTGATCAACTCCATTCATGCCAACCATCAACTGACTCAACTCTACTGTTTGGCAGAATGCAGAGCCGCAGTTAGTGTTTCTAAATGAAGATGACTGCACCACGAAGGTGTGTGGAAACAAGTGATAGCTGCCCCACATGTAAAATCAACCTCTGTTAGAGAGATTGTTTTTCAACCTTTCAATTTACATTTATCCTCAATAAAACTGACATTTTGAGTGAAACATACTTTCAATATTGACATTCATTTTTTATTTCTTCACTTGTATAATGTTTTACATCCAACTTGCATGGTATTGACAACATACATGTTTACAAACTAGTACCTCATCCATTTAAATGTAAATTGGACTTTAAATCACAAATATTGATTAGAAATTGTATTGTTATTAATTTTATTTCATGAGCACTTCTCATTGTTGCTGGATTTTTTCCCCTTGCCCTGGGAATTCGATAGGAACTTTTTCTGAAGGGCTAGGAATAAGAGGGTTAATAGAAGTCATGAATCAGCAAAAACCTTAGCTGAGCCAGACCCAATAAGAGATACAGAGCTGTGGCAGAAAATCTGTAGTAGACTGAATTTTGTTCTGAAGATCTAGTATGGCCTCCGACCTGAATACAGAAGATGAAAATATTTCTGTACAACTTAACTTGTTTTACATTATACTATAATTCTCAGGTCTTGATTGAGAGGTTGAACTCGATCATTCAGAAGCAGCATCCACTTCATCCAACCCAAAGTGGTCAGATTGATACAGCATACAAAACCGAGTTCTTTAAGTGAGTGATTTTATCATAATGTGTGCTGAGAATGTTGGTCATAGTAGATCATCAGGATGACATCTGTAGTCTTCTCTGGGCCGAGGCTGCAACTGATTTCACTTCATTTGTATCTCCTTTGTTTGTCCATAAAAAAAAGTATTTCTTTCATTGTGTTGCAGTCTGTACAAGAATTATTTATTTGTTCCTTTCAATCCGATATCTGTTTCCAGAACAGTATTTTTTTAAACCATATTAGCTTTCCCTCTTTGATCCCTACTTGCTTAGCAATCTGCAGTGATTCAGCTGTAACCAGGCCACCATTTAGATGTGTAGGGTCTCAGTCAGCTCTGGTTGTTAATTCTTTGACTTGATTAAATGCCATGTTCACAAAATCCCCACTTAACCTTTTGAACCCGCCCTACCGATATTACGGTATTATCATTAGTACATGTATACCCGGGTGCCTACATATCGGGATGAGAACCCTCCTCGTATTTGTCAGTGTTCAGCGATAACTTGTGTACTAGTGTGACGTCAAACACAGGAAATGCTTCCTTAAAGGTTTATCTAAATGGCGGTTTGCATCGTGTTTTGAAACATAGTGATTTGATAATTGTTTATTAATTTTAAAAAGATGAAACGACATGCTGAAAATTTTGGAAATGGTCACTCGAAAAGGATGACAATAGAGCAAGCTGTTGAACTTCTTTTAAATGATTCTGAAGATGAATTAGACTTAGAATATGATTATTCTGATAACGAAATCGAAAGTGAGTCGGATGATCATTTAGAAGAAAAATTATTTGAACCAACTGATGTTCAAATATAACAAACATGTCAGTGACTTTCCAAACATGGATTACAAAGACAGACCAGTCAAGAAAGTGAAGACACAATTTTGGTGCAAATTTTGTCAAAGTTTCCTGTGTCTAAAGGAAGGATCTACATGTTGGGAAGACTTGCATAGTAAGCAGGGATACTCTAGATGATGGGGTAAGTAAATACAAAATTATAGGACACTTAATTCTGCCAATCTATCTTGTTTTTCAAACAATTCTGATATGTGCTGTTTTTGCTCAGGAGCCCAGGGAGAGGGTTTTAAGGTATAGTTGGCAGAGTTCAAAGGGTTAAAGATACAATTTTTTAAATATGTTTTTATAAAATCACTTGATTTTCATTTGATACCATGTAGTATATTTGAAACTGCTGTGTTATTCCCATATTCTTTGACCATCGACACCCAACAGGTAATGTGGTCAACATCACACCAGCTATTTTAACTACTCAGTGTTTCTCTTATATTGAATTGAAACAGGGTCGTCATGAGAGTTATTATGGTATGAAAATATCCCACTTCAACTGGGGAATTTACTCCAAGTAACACACGCTTATGAAGCAACTGAACTAACCACTATCTTCTTCTTCTTTGCGTATGTTCTTTACAACCAATTTTAATCACTCTTTGTGATATGTTTGATCTGTGCCAAAAACGTGTATCGTTGCACATTGGTTTAGTGGACCCCTAAACCATAGACTTCTACACGTTTAGGACACATGCATCCAATTTCAGCCAAACCTCCTTAGTCGCCTCTTACGACTTACAAATTTGGGCCCCGGTAACCACTCGACGGCGACTACATTATCAAGGATCTCTGTTGATATATGTACCTCACCCACAATCAAGTTTAATTTTTTGGAAAGGTTAATCAAGTATATCACCATAGTTCCACTAAATTTCAGAAACCTTGATTGTATATTTATCGTCTCCAATTTCTTTGATTTCGAAATTATTTTAAATAAATGTATTGATACTTGTATTATTTCAGAAGCATTGAGCCACTTCTGTATGTGCCTTTACAGAGAAACACACTCACTACCTCAAACTCAAACAGGTAGGAGAACAATTATGCTAATATTAAGTATAATTTACTTTTCTTATACCACCAGTAAGGGACCATTAGCGCAATGTAAACGGTTCAGTGAGCTGGCAACCAAGACCTTGCGCTTCACTTGGGATCACCATTCTCCACCATTTTGTGGAATCTTCAAATGCACAGGGCTAAAATATATGCTCTATCTCCCTAAAGATCACCACTTTGCACACAAGCCTTTACCTTACCTGTCCTAAGCATAGTCCTTTGAGATATGACTGATCTGTTGTGTGACCCAATCTCACTGACCATCTCGCACTACACCTTATCTAATTAGTAGATCCTTCCCTCTTTTAAATTACATTGTATCAATTTGTTCAGTGCTACCCCTCAAGGTGGAGTAAGGTCTTGTTAGTGCCAGCTAACTGGCACTGTCTTGTTCACTGGCATGTAGTCCCAATGAAACACTCTGAAATAAAATCTTCGCTTGTGTCAAACAAATACATTGGTTTATAAAAGAGATAACATTGAATACATAGACAATATTTTAGAAGAAAGGAAGAGTAATCTGTTGTTTCTGATTTTATTATGTTTGTCAATCTACTGACATCTATTGTCTTCTCTCTAGCATGACTGCATTTACCACTGGGACATCTTGTCCAGGCAGTCATACCCTAGGTAACCCCTAATCATGTCAGCAGACCAATGGACTAAATGGGAGGTCAATTTATAGATGCCAGGACAGTTTGCGACTTGCAGAGAGTTTGAGAATGCAGGGTATTTGCGATGGCATGAGCTTTGCATATATGTCATAACTAATTTAAGCCAAACCCAATTCCTATTTATAAATTGTTGCTCCAATTTTCCGGTACCTTGACTGCATTCACAGCAATCAGTATTGACTTCTACATTAATCTAATGAGCAGCAGCCTCTTTTCTGTTCTCTCCATTTAAAACTGCATTTGCTACACTGGTATTGTTTCTTCTTTATCTCTTGTCTGTTCTTGTGCCATGTAAGAATTCTAATGTTTAATTATATGTACCTTAATGTTCTACAATATGGAGATTTCATATTCCCTATACTACTATATCATGTGACACTTTTTTTGTAATCAGTTTCGTATGCTTAGAAGTCTAAGTCGCGAGATGAATCTTCTTCGTGAACCCAGTCACCAGCAGGAGGTCCTCGTTGGGGCTCTGCAATTTTTCCTTCAAATTAGTCTCATATGGTCAGGTGTGGGATCTCAAGTCATTGAAGAGTGAGACCTCAAGTCATTGAAGAGTAGACATTTTGATATATTGTGTTTGAGAGTCTGAGGGCCAATTTGGTTTACCAATTAAAGCTCCCACCTCTACACTTAATGGCAAGAGTGACAACCAATTCCATCATCCACCTGGGGAAAGACAATAGACTGAGCAGTTTACATGCTGTGAAAATGTTCTTGTCTGCAGTGTCCTGTGTGAGTGGAGCTTTTTTTTTTTTCCCGTCCGCTTTCAACTCAGACGAGTTTCATCTCTGAAACTGATTTTTGCGTGAAAATCCGTTTTCCAATTTCTTACAATGGCAGCAGCGTGCACATTGTAAATTACTTTACACTGGCAGCCGTGTGCTCAATGTACTCGTAATTAGTATTCCTCGCCATACAGGCAGATTTTCTCGACTTCAGAGGTACTCACGTTATCGTCCTGAGTAAGACCAGGGACTCGAACAAATGCCGGATAGTGGGTTCGAACCCGAGCTATGAGGCGTCTCACAGCTAGCAGGCCGAGCTACTATCAACTACTCTAGGCAGTCCCCCCAAGTGGAGCTTAAATGTAGTGGTTTGTTATGTCCAATCTAACTTTAAGATTAGGTCTTGTGGGTAATTGCTGTCTGCTCTAACGTATCATGCACATTTGTATTTTCATTTTATGGATGTTTTTGCTAAGTATAGTTTATAAAGAAATTTGTCAAGAGCAGGTATGTTAGAAAATATACTATCTGTTGAAAAGTGTTGCTTCCACTGTTATATTTTTTAGTAGCATCAGACATATCGAGATAAATCTGATTCTCTACAGATGCATGACATCTCCCCTCCACCATGATTGACCTTGTACATAGAGACCCTAACTTATTTCTGCCCAGTACCCATCAAAATGGATGAGTGTTCAGATTTGTAGTTCAAATAGCATGCTGTTATTGAATTCTTAACAGCCGAACAGGTTTCTGTAATTGACTTTCACACGTTCATGTGTTGCCGGGGCTCTGTGTAGGTGTCTGTTCAGTCTATTGTGTTTAGTTCTGAGTTTAAACAGTGTCACCCGTCTTACTATTTCTCAATAGTGGTTATTATCTCTTTGTTGATCTTCTTTTCTAATGGCATTGATGTTTTCTTTTCCTGGAAAGTGATTTTTTTGTTCCTAAGTTGCTACCCCTCCTTTGCTAATTTTCTGCGCTCTCGTTTCTTATTATACCACAGTGTGACGGTATTCACTGCAGCACTACCCTTCTTTTGGTATTCAGCTCACTTAGTGTTTATTTTAGTTCTGGCAGTTTTCCACTATTTAGGGCTTGCAATACCGACAGTACATTGGTGAGGAATACAATCTGCTGACATTGACTTGTGTTTTTTAATATCTTAGCTGCAATGTTTAGAGCCTGTACTTCAGCCAAGTAGTTTGGGCAGAATTTTCAAGGGGATGTACAGGTAAAAGTGAAGTCTTATATAGCCGACACCTCTGAAGTCGGAGAAGGCTTGCCTGAATGACGAGGGACACTGATGAAAAGGAAAGCAAGCCTTCATGTAAAAATCAGTCAGAAGCACCATACTGGATGTCATATCTACACCTGAATTCATAGCGGGCAAATGAGAAGAAGATATAGCCGATATCAAAACTAATCCAGTATAAACTTTATAAAGATTTTAACAATCATACACTGATCACATTTTTTTTTAAATATAAATGTTCGAGTATGATGTATATGCAGAAGCAGAAAAACATTTGTGATGTTTGGGTCATACATATTTTCTGACATTGTTTATCTCATACGCAGGATCTGTTGCAAAGATTTGAACAGATGAAGACACAGTGCCAAGAGTTGCAAAGGGACTTGACAATGCGTCGATGTTTGGCTAACAGGGAAGAGGTCTTGAAGCTGTGTTCCAGAGTTGAAAATGTTCAAAGTCAGTTGGAGTCTCACTACACCATCCTAGAACAGAAGATACCTTTATTGGAGAAGGTAAGTACCACCTGACCTGGACAAAGATGACATGTAACCTAAATTTGAGCACGAGTCAGATCTGACAGTTTCTCTATCTAGCTTGTGTCGCTTAGGGCAGCAAGAAATGCACATCATTTTTCTCTATTCTTGGCCATCCTCTGTATTATGTTCCAGCTATGATTCATTATATTAATATATATATTAATCTTGGTTCTGATGCTGTATTACGCTGATTTCCAGACTGTCTGAAGGGTCATGAATGCACTTCATCCCTTACTCAATCTGCTTTTAATGTCAGATCCAGCTCCTCTTCGTGGCTGATAACACTTTGAAAAAATGTGAAAGCAGTTGTATTCAGAGGATTTTATCTTCTAGTTTGACTAGTGCTGGGGTGGCGATATTGAGTCATTATTTCTGTTTTCTTCTGATTGATTTTCAATCCAACCATCTGGCTGTCCTGGTTACGTCAGCAAGTATTTTCCTAGACAGCTCCTCCTATGACTAATCAAATGTGGCACCATGTTACAGTATAACTCAGTAGATGGGGTACTATACAGTGAGGTGTTATACTCCTGAAATGTTATAAGTAATCCATCTCTACAAACTTGTGTCTTATTGAATAATGTTCCACTAGGTTACTGAGGGTTATGCTAACAACCAAAATCTATCAAAATCTCTTTCTTACATAAACTACAATTGAGAAACGGACATCATGTTTGGAACAATTTCAGTATTATGTTCCATTAGGAACGCTGAAGTGAAAATCAGTTGTTACTAATTAGTGGAATAATGAGGTCAACACCAGCTTCTGCATGTAAAATACACACAAATGTGGAACAACTTGAGCTGTGGATAGATAAAGCTGCTATTGAAGTTTTATGAAAGAAGTAAAAGAAGAATGAAGCGAGATCATCGTCCAAAGTGGCAACAAATTAAAAACTAAACACATGTAATCAAATAATCATCTCTAACCACTACACACCAATGATATTTAGCTTAAGAAATTGAAACTGGTACATAAAGAGTTTAAAGAACCCAACATCTTGAAAAGCACTGACTTCCTAACCAAAGCCCCTACAACAGTGCTATGTTAAGTGATGGCAACTGACCATAGCAATCGTTATGAATAGGATGCTCATCAGTGCCTCAACAATGGAAGTCTTGGTTAAACCTTAAATATTCATTGGCAGCATATAATACCATGCCAATGAATGCATTTGAAAATAGATGTCTCGAAAAATAATGAATATAAAATGGAACAAATTCAGGAGAAGTGATGAAATCAGACATGTCTGGTCAACCACTAGTGACAACTGTTATAAGAAAGAGAAGATGGAGATATGTTGGGCACACTTGAGGAGAAATGATCAACAATATCAAAGCAGGCATTGAAGTGGGATGCAAAGGGTTCAGAGAGGTCGACCTAAGGAGACCCTGAAACGAACTTTGCTGAGAGGGCAGGAAATATCGGTCTCAGTTCCATGGAGGAGATTGAGCGAGTTGCCCAGGATAGAGCAGTATGGAGAAATTACTTAGGCAGGCCCTATGTAACAAATCTGACTACTGCCGATTTTACGTAGACAAATTATTATTATATAATTTTCAACATATACCAAATGATTAGCCTAAAATTTGATTGATAGCAACATCATCATTGCATTCAGTCCCTAACATTTGAACTTGTACAAATAAATGTAACATGTTGTCTGCTGACTGGAGCTAAAGTCATGTGACATCTTTCTCTTCTTCTTCTTCCAGCATTGGGAGGAGAGTCTGGAGAGAATCAACAATGAGCAAGACTTGTACCAAGGTTGGTCTTATCTTTATTCATGTGGTTAGATATTATTTTGATAGTATGTCATCAGTGGTTTAAGGGGTTTGACTCTGAAAAAAAATAAATTTCTTTATAATTAAGTTAGAGCAATTATTTTATAATGGGCTTGTTTAGCTATGAATGAAATCTATTTTAATGCATAAAAAAAATTGCATGGTTGCCATGACAACAGCTGCCATCTTTTATAAAAACATGTTATTAGAATCCTAAAATTTACAAAACAAACAAATATATTGAGAAATAAATGAATCATTCATAAACTGTAAGCATATTTATAACTACTAACTCCTTAATTTTAGTTGGTTTTCTTGTATGCTGGAAATGTTGATGTGCTTTTCACACGGTTTGAGATATTTTATTCTTTTGGACATCTCCGTTCTATTTGAAGTATATGTAATTGTCATTGTGGGGAATTTTGACAAGTTTTATTGTCCCTAGTACTCTTATCCTTGCTCTACAACACAGATGCAAGTGATCACCAGTTGCATTGAGTGGACTCCTTTTGAGACAAGGGATCTGGCACTCTTCTCTCACTGCTGGTCTCCTTGGGTTGATTGAACACAGCTTTGTTCAATGTTGCATATAATATAGTTTATTGTCTTTTGTAACTCATATATAGGTTTGTGTAGTTTTTTTTTTAAATGTTGTTTCTCCGAGTCAGTGAGTTTGAACACTGCAGTCTGGGATGCATGCACACATTGCTGAATTACTATCTTGAATTTTTTATATATATGACTGTGAAATTGATTATACTGCAGCTCTGTCCTCTTCTGAGGCGCAGAATGATAACTTGTTCTAACCTGCTCATATTTTGATATTCGTTCTGTTGTTAGCTTTGATGTCTCTCTGATTGATTTATTATTTATATTATACGCCAGAGTGGTTACGGGGCCCAAATTTGGGGTGTAAAGAATAGAACCACTGTTACCTGCCACTCATGTTGTATGAGGCGACTAAGGAGGTTTGGCTGAAATCGGATGCACATGTCTTAAATGTGTAGAAGTCTATGCGTTTAGGGGCCTACCAAACCAATGTACAAAGTATACACGTTCTTGGCAAAGATCAAACATATCACAAAGAGTGATTAAAATTGGTTGTAAAGAACGAACGCAAAGTAGAAGAAGATTTCTATTATACATATGTGTAAATGATAAGATGTAACTATTAGTAATGAAATACTGTTTTCTCCTACTACAGCTCAACTTCAAGATGTGATGCGACTAAAACATGAAAGCCAACATCTAAAAGTTGTAGCATCCCAACTGACTTCATTCGTAGCTTCTATTGCTGCTGTTACAGAAAGACTGGCACCAAAGTCAGTGACATATAAACGTGATATTCTTGATATTAACAAATTATCTCTCCACTTGTCTTATAAAGCTATTCTCATTGAAACAAACATTGGAAACATTTAGTACAAATGATAAAGAATACTTATAGTAAAAGATTCCAGCTAAAATTGTTTAATAATCCATATATGCTATATCTTCTTTGTTTGCTCTAATATGTTTTTTTTTAAAGCAATAGGTTCATTTTCATACACTGAGAGTCATTGGAGAAATCAGTGTTCGACCCGTATTGTTCTTTGACCTACGGCACACAATGTGTGATGTGGTAAACTTCACACAATGTGTGATGTGGTAAACTTCACACAAGGTGTCATTACTTTCCTGTGTTTATCCAATTAAGATTAGGTCGACCTAAGAGCTGTTACGGTTAGAAACATTCTACTCTCACTGTGGATTATGATCCTCTGACCACACATATGTGAAGCAAGTACTCTAACTACTATGTTATCTCAGTTTTCTTGCTCGAGTATGGTCACATATAAATCATTCTTTGTGATTTTAATCATGATTACATTCTACTTGAGTTTACAGTAAAGCTGTGTGATACCTTTTGGTCTAGTACTTCCAATTTCAGCATGCATTTGTATGGGTTTGTTCTTACTAACCTTTGAAAGTCTCCACACTGTCTGCAGAGCAGGACCTGTGGTTCTTCCTTGTAGCACAGTCCCAAGTAAGATATCATTAACACAGTTGTTTGTGATGTAGGTTTCTTACATCTAGTGTATTATTTCAAGGCTTGTTAGTCTCCAAATCATAGCACAGAGCTGCTGTTCCAGGTTTGAAACTATCATATTTAACCAGAAAATGTGCATGATTTATTTTGGAATGTATATAAACATCACATTTATACCCAAATAGCTTAAAATCACCACACAAAAAGTTCATAACAAAGAGTGGTTTATAAGGGGTTATACTAGAGCAGATGAAAAAGTTTCATGAGCGTCTTCACTACTTTGTAACTGTGATATAAGTAAGGCTGCAACTGGTTTCATCCTGTCCTTGTCAGTTCACCTACTTTCTTGTTTCACACAAGAGCCTTCACATACCATTCAGTTAGCACTTTCCTATAGTGAAACCTAACCCATAGTTTACCAATCACAATGAATTCAAAGGGAAAGAAACATTTGGCTGTAGTGAAGATTTCTAGCCCAATTCAGCATCTTCAAAGATACAGGAACTTCACTTCATTTGAGCATCAGCTACTTTAGAAGCTGATTTTGTCAGTGTGTTGCTGGGGCTTGCAAAGGGAACAAAACATAGTAACACTGCGATCTACAAAGCATGTAGTAAGAGGGGACTGAGGTAGGGCCTAGGGAAGCTACCATAGTAAATAAAAAGCATTGCAGATATCGGATGTGCTGGCCTACTTGTAGGTGCATAACTGGCACAACATACAATCGCTCTTAGGCTCGGATCACATACAAATTACAAATAGTGGTTAACTCCTGTAAAATCAACCATAGAAAGGTATCCTATCTGAAAGCATGCTCACTTACCATAAACTGTATTCATTGCCTCTGATGACCATGGGTGATCCATCAAATTTTTGTATACCATCAGAACATCCCACCATGTTTGGTTTTCAAATACCTGCACAATGTCTTTTTGATTATCAAACTGGGTGTACAAGGTGTGTTCTGCTCCTGGCTGTGCATCAAGCAGAGTTGGGGGGGGCCGGCTAATCTTTCTTAGGAAGGTTGGAAAGGGAAATTAGTATCCTGCTGATGACCCGTAGAACACACAAGCCAACTCCATCTCCCCGTTGTGTAGAGCAGGAAACTTTGATCACAAAGGCTAATAGGATTGGCTTTCACACAAAAGTCGGTCGTATGATGCTATGACTATGCTTTAATTTATAGCAAACAAAATCAACTGTTCTGTAGAGACCAGGTAGAAGTATTTTGTCTGAAAATCGACCACAGCAAAAGAGACACCACTTCTAAAATAAATTCAAGATATTTTCCAGATGTCATTATCAGTTGACAGATATGACTGCAGAACATGTCCTTCAATACTGTCCACTACAGACAGACATGAGAAAATGAATGTGGCTATCTATCTATACATACCTCTTGAAAAAGAAACGGTATGGTTGAACTGAAACAGACAGCAGACTATTTTTGGGATCTCAATCTAAAATTAGTGGTAATTGCAAAAAAAATATTTTATGCATTATTAGTTATATGACGACTATCATCATAATACTCCGGACATGTCCATATGTGCTCTGATCCCCACCTCAACAAAACCACCAGCGGCCCAACACGCCAGTTTGATGTTGATTAATTAATATTCTTTAATATTTGATATGTCGTTCTTTTCGTACTGTACCACTATCGACACCCATCTCTCTCAATCTGGTCAGCAACTAGGATTCACAACCCTGAAACTCCTCTGTTCTGAAAGACTCTCAATGTGTTAACAATGACAATATCAAGAAATTCAATAATTTAGTTTGCCGTAAAATCTTACATTTTCCCAACCTTCAGTCAGAAAGAAGTAGTTTGCCGTAAAATCTTACAATTTCCCAACCTTCCAATTTCCCAACCTTCATTCAGAAAGAAGTAGTTTGCCGTAAAATCTTACAATTTCGCAACCTTCAGTCTTAAAGAAGTAGTTATGCTTCAAAGACCTTATTCTTTTATTTGCTTATCTCAGGCTTGGCCAGTGTAACCAGACTTTGGAACAGGAACAGCACATGGCATCCCTTCTGGAAGAAATTAGTGCAGTGCAACCAGACAGTCAACATAGGTATATTATTGTGTGTGATTCAAGTAGTGTTGTAGGTTGATCTCTTCTGACACTCGTGTGTTGCCACTGCCGCAAGAGGAACAAAGAATAGTACCACTGTGACCTACAAGGCATGTCATAAGAGGCGACTGAGGTAGGGACCTAGGAAGCTACCCTAGTAAATAAAAAAGCGTCACAGTGAATGGATGTGCTGGCTTACTTGTAGGCTCATAACTGGCACAACGTACAATCGCACTTAGACTCAGATCACATACAACTCACAAAGAGTGGTTAACAAGTGGTCGATATGAAGCGTTTGAAGATCTCTTCTGTGGTTAGTTTCACATGTTCACAAGATGAAGCAGAAAAATGAGTTGCCTCCATGAATTCAGTTTGGTAATAATCTACAGTAGCAGCCCCATTCCATATAATATATCTAAGCATAGTGATTAACTAACTCCAGTCACAGAGATGAAGTGTCCATGCAGAGTTCTGGGAGTATCAAGAAAAAGTCTTAGAAATGAAGACATCAGGAAAAATGTGGATATATCATCAGTAATGAACTTCATCAAGTAACAACAAATATTTCGGAAACAGAAGTGTGCCTCATAACATGTACATGCTATTGAATACAGTAGATACATGGCAAATCATGAACCACAAAATAACAGAGGCAGTGAAAGGCATCATGACCACCTATCAATCACCCCCCTGATAAATACATATATCAACCATGGCTGATTTGCTCACTGCTAATTTTATGATTGTCTGTATAAATACATGATTATCATCGATTGTGTGCTCTCATCTATTACATTACACATCTGTAGTTTTAACTAATTTAGTTTTAACTGTTGGTAGAGCTATGTTTTAACTTAGCTTCTGTAGATTTTTTTTTTTTTATTGATTTTTCTGCTGTGCAGATAAGTAGATCATCTGAGTATAGAGCTTTTGAGATCAAGGGAGGGAAGACCATGTATCTTCTTATTCTTTGCTTTGTCTACAGCAACTGCTTGTTAAACTTTTCTTTACTTTCTGTGTGTGATTTATACCTTAGAGTGTGAGTTTATTGTGCCATTTTTATTTGAGTTCTTCTTCCCAAGTTGTGGGTTGAGAACCCAACAAAAATTGACCTATGGGAATCTTCTTCTGCTCTGTGACTACTCTGGTGTGTGTCATAAACAGGGTGTTGCACTTGAGGTCTTCACCGGTCCCTCGTAGGTTGTTTTGTAGGGTTGTTTCTGTTGGTCAGATCTCCATTCTCACATTGCTAAGACTGGGGCAGTCTTGCAGGATGTGCTTTGGGGACTGCTTTGGTGCTCCATATGTGCAGGCAGTCGAGTCCCTGAGACCCATTCTATGGAGGTGTGCTCTGAGACTGCAGTGTCCGTTCTAAGTCTGAAACCTATGGGGGTAAATCATTAATACAAATTTAAATTGCTACAAAATATCCACCATCCTCAAATGTACATCAAGGACCTGTGACAGTATTATGGAGTTTATGCTCTGCCGCTGAGATTTTCCTGTGTAAGAAAGATATCAGAACACACATGGTTATTCACTGATGTGCAATGTTGATGGTCCTATCATTTAGCCATGTCTGTTAGGTCATATACTTCTGCATTGTTATTACTCCTTAGTACTGCTACTACTAATGATGTTTCAGACTAGCTTCAATTTTTGTTGTTGCTTTCTGTTTTTCAGAGTTGATGCCATCCGAGGAGCTGAAGAAGAGAGACAGACCAACCTGGCAAATCGAACAAATCCTTTAGACAACGAACTGATCAAAACTAAAGGACTACTTAGAGCGCCCTCACTCCGCGATGGGAAATGTGAACGAAAGAAAAAACCTGACAAGGAGGATGGAGAAAATTCAAATCTTGTGCAAACATGTTCTGCTTGTGTAGGGGATATAGAATTTTATCATGAAAACTGTGTTTGTGGCACAAAGTCTAGCGAACCCAAACGACTTTCACTGACATCACTACATACTTGTAGCAATAAACCAGACCTTGTATCTGATAGTCAATCACTGAACTGTCGTGGCTGTGCTGAAAATCACTTGGTAAATGGATTCCCAGCTACTGCTAGCAACGGACACGCTGATGACTATATTCCTCTAGCTGTGAGCACTGAATCAACCGCTGATTTCCCCAAAGAGACAGAGCCATCATCAAAGTCTGCTAGAATAGATATCTCTGCTTCTAAAACATTTACATCACCTGAGGCATCTACAGACATCCAGAAGCAACTGGTGGAAAGAAGACCTAGAAGAACAAGGGAAAGTACACAGAGGAAAGAAAATCGGCCATCCATTGAAGTAGATAATGATGTCAGACGGAGCTTACTGAAGGATGTGGAAAACTTCAAAAAGAAAGAATCGCTCAACTCCCCTAAGAAGATGACTAGCAATGCAGATTGTTAATAATTTGAAAATATTTCTTGCTCTAACCACAGATTTGACAGCTTTATTTGGTATAATGGCATGGACTGTTTGTTGTGAGTTAGTGACTTTCTTTGCTTCACCTATAGTTTAGTGTTCAGCTATTTCAAGTATATCGTTGGACTCATGGATGATTGAATGGGGCAGATTGCAGTAAGCTATTTCGCAAGACAAGCAGAATTGACTGTAAAAACAAAAATAAAATCACAAACAAACAAATAATATACCACTATTTTGGCCATTCCAGCGATTGTCTTAAGGGAACAGATTTTTAGAGCAATCTTTCCCTTACAGCAGGAGGCGACCTATTTATAACAATTCAAATTGATACTTTGTCGCAGAAAAGTAACCTTTATTCCTCAACTTTCAAAGCCACGATAGTGTCGTGGTTAATGTATTTGTTTCGCATGTTCATTGTCCAAGGATCAAATTCCACAGTGAGATTCAGATTTTTCTGACCGCCACGGCTCTCAGGTCAACCCACCTCAAATAATTGTATTTCCTAGCATACCTCATGGTATGAAAACTGGTTTTTATATATTTTTTACTGATGTTACATGTTTTTGTAGATCCTCATGAATGATCACCGGGCCAGATAATTAAAAAAAAAGGAGACTGCTTTAGTTGGTGATCGAGAACAACGATTGAGATGCACAATATATGTTCTAAGATAAACAAAATCAAATTTGTTTGCTTCTTCTTCGAACGCTCCATATTGACCACTTGTCAACCACTATGTGTGGTTTGTATGTTATCTGAGCCTAAGAGCGATTGTACGTTGTGCCAGTTATGCGCCTACAACTAGGCCAGCACATCCGATTTCTACGCTGCTTTTTATTTACTAGGGTAGCATCGCTAGGGCCTACATCAGTCGCTTCTTACGACATGCATTGTAGGTTGCAGTGGTACTATTCTTTGCTCCCCTTGTGGGCACCGGCACCACACGGGCATAAATTTGTTTTCATATCTATGTATCCAAATTGTGAAAAATAAAAATTACATGAATTGTAGGGTTTATTTTGCTATTACGGACAGGACAGTGTAAAACTATAAATAGAATGGTCAGTTGAAATAAAATTCAGACAAAAATTTTCACCATCTTTAAAATTACATAGGGGATCTTCGGAGGTCCTACAGATTTCCTGCACTGCCACTAAGATGTTCCTGTGTCAGAAATAGATCAGAGCACACATGATTATTCACCTAAGTGCAATGATAATGGTCCTATCAATTGATTCACCCATAAAACTAATGAGGAAACTTCTGATTTTTTAAGAAAGTATGCACCAAAATGGAATAATAGTAACCTATACATTTATTATGGGCGGTAGTGGGTTCGATCACAACCCATGCGTACCTGATTCAAACTCCGCGGTAGGTAGTTTTGAAGCAAATTCATTTCGTGGGATTTTACGGAAGGTAAAAATAAACCTCACCGTTCAGAAAGCAATGGCAAACTTCATTTTCATTTCACACATTTTTAACTGGAGGAGAATAAATATGTGATAAATAATATGATAATACTAAACATATCGACATCCGCCAAATACTTGTCAAGCCTAACTTTGCCACTCTAAAGAGTCCTTTTGGAATTTCTCTCTCATATGTCAGACCTCTGCTGCTGTCATGCCTAGATCTTCAGTCACATCTTGAATCCATCTTCTCTCTGTCTTCACATTTCACAGCACACTCTTTCTATTTCAAACACTTCCTATACTAAGAGTATATTGCGTACAATATGGAGCAGCTTAGTAAAAAGTTTGTTAAACAGATGTCAAATGTGTTCTCTTTCGTGATCGTTCTTTCTCTCGCGATCGTTCTTAAGGCCGTTTTTATCATTATATTGTTATATATAAACAGCCTAACCCCAAGAACGGGTGTACGTTCACAACCTTCAGTACCATTTGGAGCCCTGGTGCTTATCCTTCGGTGGTGTTTTCGGTTTCAACCAGCGTTCACTGGGTTCGCTCTCCGTGTCTTTTGCTGTCCCCAGCCAAACTCCAGCAGGTTCAAATGTGTTCAGTTGTTCTTTTTTCTTCTCTTGTACGTCCTCTGTTAATTCAGGCGGAAAGTCATGACGCCTGGTATTGCACTTCTGACTGACTTTTGCGTGAGACCTATATTACCCTTTTACAGGTGTCCCTCGACCATACGAGCTCAGTCTAAAAGTCTGTCTCACCACTCTTAAGTTTTATGTACATATGTGTTACTTTTTGTATAGTCAAAAGTAGACTCTGGGTTTTGTGTGCCAGATGCTCAGTGTTTTTTATTGGTTACTAAACTGATATCAGTGCACTCCGGGCAGACCCATAGGTGCTCAGTCTTCCCAACAGATATAGAAGAGTATGCATACTTATGGTTCCCTTGGCTCAGTATACTTAGGTTTATCTGTGCCAGTAGCTGGTTCTGTTCTCATGACTTTCACCACAAACCTGCTTTTTTTAAAAATTGCTCAGTGCTTTGATTTCAAGCTTAGTCTGACTGATTTCTGCATGAAGACTTGCTTTCCTTAACACCAGTGTCTCCCGACATTCAGGCGAGCCTTACTCTGACTCCAGAGGTACTTGTAATTTAGATGCCCACGTAAAGGATCAGAGCTTCCTGTAGTCCAACCTGTGTGCATACCAATAATTTTCGCTGCATATGGTCACTAGCACAGCGTTATCAACTTTGCTATCAGGGACCCCACACAAATCTGCTGATACAGAACATAGACTTCATTCTCTGTTTTATCATTTTGTGTTGTTATTTCAACATAGATAACATGTCATAATCTATTCCAGACATATCATTCTTTTCCTTTATTCTGAATTATATATATAATATATATATAGCAAAGATGGCAAACACAATATTTTTGGAACCTGCGCAATTTTGTTATTTGAATGTTTTAGGGGGTTTTTTTGTGTGATCCGTTGAATAGCAAACTACCCATTTCTCTATTTCTCTTGTGCCTTTTTAACCCTGGTTGGAGCATAGATCCTCAACTAACTCATGCCAAATCTTACAGGTACAGCAGGGGTGACAAATTTCACAGCACACTACATATAGACCACGACAGAGACCGTCCAACAGTAATAAAATGACCGTTTTATTACTGTTGAAAAATCTCTGTCGTGGTCTATATGTTCATTCATTGGCCTCTTTGTCTCAGGAGACAATAGGTCTTGTGTCGCGTAGTATGTTCTGCGCTGAATCACGTTTCTTGTGGCTGTATTGATGGTCAATATGTAGTGTGCTGTGAAATTCGTCACTCCTGTTGTATCGTTTGCTTGATAAAGGCCTTTTGGTTGAAAAGTTGCTGTGTATTGTCATTGTTTTTGTAAAACTACAGTACTATGTTATTACTTGTAGTTTGTAGTGTTACTATTCCTTGCTCTCCTTGGCAACACACAGGAGTGTGAAAATCAATTGCAGGAACATGTTCGACTGTTAAGAATTCCTGTTAGCATGTATTTCTAGACTTCCCTCTTTTTCTTTCCCTGCATGTTCCAGGAAAGGGCCCTACTTATATTCCTCTCTGGTTTTCTCAAGGTGTGTCCTATCCAGCACAAGCATTTTTTTTTCACCTCTTGGTTTTGGCTGAAATCGGATGCACGTGTCCTAAACGTGTAGAGGTCTGTGCGCTTAGGGGCCTACCAAACCAATGTGCAACGTATACACGTTCTTGTCAAGATCAAACATATCACAAAGAGTGATTAAAATTGGTCGTAAGAACGAATGCAAAGAAGAAGACCTCTTGGTTCACTGGTATATGTCTCGTTCTCTTCATAAGCTCCTCATTTGGGACCATACCATCTCAGTCCCTCTATTGTGTGCAGGCACCAGTTAATGACTGTTTGCAATTTACTGTACCTCTTTAACATTCTATTGCTGAAATAAAAATTTTCTGCAGGTACTTTATATTGAAACATGTAGTGACTTCTTTTTTGGGGGGGTTTCCATGCAAATCTAACAGTAATATATCGTAATGTGTTCTAATGAATGAAATTATAGTGTCGAATGTACTAAATAAAGAAAACTCTCATGATTCAGAGAAGTGCAGATGAGAGTAAGTAAGATCAAACAGATGTATCAAGATAGACCAGTCGCAAACATTGCATGAAATGATATTCTTGAATAAGACAAGCTCGATTGTATCGAAAATTTAGGCAGTGTGTCTTCTTGAGACGCTCCATATCGACCACATGTTAACCACTCTTGTGATTTGTATGTGATCTGAGCCTAAGAGTGATTGTACATTGTGCCAGCACATCCAATTTCTGCAATGTTTTTTATATACTAGGCTAGCTTCCTATAATAGCCACCATGCGTTATGATGAAAAATCTCAGACTGTCTGTTTGCACCTTCTGTGTGTTGCAGGAAGGGACTGTAAGTCGATCCTAGAACAGATCCCGACACAGGTGAGCCTACTGATCAAGGTTAGACATGTCGTGTTGTGCTCTGTCTTTAGGCTGCTCGCTTTCTCTGTGACTCAACACGATGATTCTCAACTATTGGTTCACTTTGTATGTTACAGCGCCAATTTGCATCTCAGGGATTCCCACACGATTGTCTATAGAGCATTCAGAACACTTAGGTGTCTTTGCATTTTTCTGTCCACAGTAACGTCTACCTTTTCCAAAGCATCATCATCTCCCTGTTTTTGGGATGTTTATCAGGCATTGAAGCAACGACTGCCCATCTCAGTTGGGCCTTCTGCAACTTAGGTGTTTGAAGCTTGGGATGTTGTTTGTGGGGACCGCTGTCTAGAATTTTGTCTCTCAGTTTTTTTAGTATTCTGCGTAGACAGCTTGTCCTCGGAAAACAAAATTATACAAACCCAGTGAAACAACAACCAGTAATGTTAGAAGATGAAACACTGGAAAGGGTTGAGCAGTTTACATATCTTGTCGTGGTACTGAACTAACATGGTTGCTCAGAGAAGATATAATTCACGTCGAGTAGGCCAGAATCCGCTTTTGTGAATGAAACCAGTATGGAGTCAAATCTACAATAGGACCAAAAGCTTAAACTCTACTCACATGTTTTATTTTGCTTTACTTGGATGAGTTGTTGGAGGATGTTAAAGGAGATACTAGCAGGTTTGTCAGTTTCACCCTCTTGTCTTCTGCAGAATCTTGAGGAATCATTTGCCAGTAAAAATGTCCATAACAATTCCCCGAAGCAAGACAGATCAATATTGACATTACTCAAGAGAGATGAAATGGCCCTGACATATTCTGAGAATGACAAGAAATGCCTAAGCATAGCCTCATCTTGGACACCAGGGAAGAAAGAAAGGCAGACCACGGACAACATGGAGGCATGATGGAAGGGAACTGGACACGCATCTCTACGTGGGCTCTGCGCTAGTTGCGACAGAGGCATAAAAGTCCAAGCCAGTGACTAGGAAATTGGATTAAGTAGAAGTAAGAAAGAGAAGCTTTGGTAAATGGTTTAACTTTTCTTGCTGCTCCTCTTGACCATGTCTCTCTACAGCGCTGGTTAGCCAGGCCTAGTTAAACTCAGCTTTGTGACTTACTTATCCCCTTACGTTCCTACAGTGACATGTAACCTTCAAAGCGCAGACTTGGCTTTGGATATCTTTGTGGACCTCAGAATCTATGTTTGCGACTGGATGGAGAGCTGCCAAGATAAGCAAAAGTTGCCCGTTGACTGGAAGGCGCTGGTGTCAATGTTGATCAATGACGTAATACTGTCTTCTAGGCGAGGCTGGAACAGACCTCTGTTTGGTGTTAATTGTAGGAGGCAACCTATCACAGGCCATTGAGAACTTGTCATTAACCATTTCTTTATTTGAGAGTTGAGTAAGAGGCACAGTCATCAGCAACAACAGGTTTGAGATAGTTGATTCTTTTACCTGGTAGTTGAGGTCTAATGTCGCATCTTATGACGACATGCCTTGTAGGTTGCAGTGGTACTATTCTTTGCTTCCCTTGCAAACCCCGACACCACATGCTTGAGGCACTGTGGAAATATGTCAAACAGAAATGTTTTGGTGCTCCACGGGTGACTGAGACCCATTCGATGGAAGTGTGCCCTATGGCCGTGGTGTCCCTATCAAAGTCTGAAGACTTGTGTTCTGCGCTTTTCTGCTTAATTATGCTGTCATGATCTGGGTTGTATTCTTAGTTTGATTTGCTCCACTTCATTTTTCTGGACTGCGGGCGAGACCTCTCAATTAAATTATGTTTGTGATAGAAATTCAGACAAGAGACTTTTCAATTAGTTTCTGTCATAAGAAACAATTTAAGATTTCCAATTGGTCTCACATTTGATACTTCATGGCAATGAGCTGATTGGCTGTAGCTTAAACAATGCTGGGTTGCTTAGAATACAAGGCACACAAAAACTCTCATGACAGAAATTTGTCTTCCAGTACTAATGTTAAATAATTACATGTAGTACATTTAACACTATTGATAAATGTGAAGACTGCATTGAAACTATATAATAGCCATGCATTGAAAGTGATGATGACAACATTCTCAGATGTGTGTTGTTGCACATCTCTGATGTGTGCAGAAGTGACTGTAGAGTAAATCCAGGAACACAATTCCCTACCACAAGTGGGGCAGCATACATGATCAGGGCTGGACATGTGGGTGTTGTGTGCTGTCTTTACGTACAGCATGTTTTCTATGCGCCTCAGCTGTATGAAGATTCTCAACCTATGTTGTTGCAGTGCATTTGGCGATCTCACACAAGGAATTCTCAGCAAGTATCTCTGTAAAAAAAAATTCTGGAGACATTTTACTAGTGTCATTGAAGCATTTTTTCTATACACAAAATGGTCATTTGCCTGCATCAAATATTTTGAGATACGTTATCAGCCATCTTCACTACATGACCTACCCATCTCACCTGGGCTTTCTGCAACAAGTGTAGATACTTGGAGTCTTGACTCTTATGAAGACTTCGGTCCTGCCATTTTATTTTGAGCAGGTTTTGTGTGGAAGTGATTTAGTTCTCATGCATGTCTACTATCCGAGTGGTTACCTGGGCCCAAATTGGGGATGTAAAGAATATAACCACTGTCACATGTCATGCATGTCGTAAGAGGCGACTAAGGAGGTTGGTCGTGGGGCTGGCTACCCCACACCGTAAAAACACCAGATAGCTACAGAAACCACAGCCAAGAACAGGAGATGGCGGCGATGGATAGGACACACATGAGGAAACCCCTGATAGCATCGTGAGACAGGCTCTCGATGGAACCCCAGGACAATAAAAGTAAGGGAAGACCCAGAAACACCTGGAGACGGGAGTTTGAGATGGAACGCAAAAAACGGGGAGAGAGTGGAGAGATCTGGAAAAGATGGCCTTGGTTGCAGACCTATGCTTCCCTAGGGGTGAAGAAGAAGAAGCATGTCTACTATACACTGTCCATGTCTCACTGGTGTACAACAGGGTGTTGATCCGACAAACTTTCAGCTTTGTGGCAATACTTATCCCCCTCTGCTCTCACAGACTTCCAAATGAAGCACTGATTTGACTATCATGTTGGTGACTTCAGAGTTTATGTTTGCCGTTCTGGAAACTATATACTGAAACACAACCAAAAGACAGTTTAGCAAGCAAAGCATATAACAAAATGGGATAAACTGCAAGTTTTAAGAAAAGCATCATAGACAATGTAAGAAAATAGTCTGACGTCAAAGGATTGACTTCACCGGGTTTCGCCATATGGCTCTGTCCCCTTTGACAGAAATAGTAAGCCACTTGCTAAGAGTGTTGCATAAAGCACAACTCAGTAACCACAGCAACAATCCTAGGAATCTACAAAGAAAATGTACATATAAACTGACGCGCAATCTGGAATAGAACCACTAATCTTCAGAATGCAAGGCGAACATCTTAACCACACAGAGACCCCCTCACTAAAACGTACTATACAAGCATCAAATGTAACCACAGAGGTCAATCTTTGTTAACCTACATTTTGCTTCCATATTATGATGTACATTTAGCACTTAAATCATGAAGTATTTAAATGGCATTCAGATATAAGAGGAGGCTGAGCCTCTTGCATTCCGAAGGTCGCAGGTTCAAATCCAAACCACGCTGTTCTGCTAACAAATGCATTTTTTCCAGAGCCCTCAGAATTGTTGCCGGAGTTCAGGCTTTGTGCAATACTTTTGGCAAGTGGCATGTCATTTCTGCGGAGAGGGACCGAGTCATACAGGGTAAAACCTGGTGCAATGAAGTCAATCCTTCGACTTTAGACCTATTTTTAACTCCATGTGGACTAAACGCCACACTAAGTGACGTTTTTTACTCTTAACATCATATTTGCCTTGGTCTACTAAGAGTTAAGGAGCTCAAACTGAGATACAGACTGGACTATTTTATTTAATAAAATGATACATTTGTGTTTTGTTTTTTTCCTGTGCCTCACTAACAAACTCTATTTACATGAAACAAACCTCTAATGTTCCTCTATTTATTCAAGTATATTGATCACCTATAGCAATAAATTCTGTTGGTACAAACACTAAGATTGTTACTGTATTTTTGTGATAATTCTGTTCACAAAGAAGATTGTACAAAAGAAATCACACCAGTGTGTTGTCAGAGCCCGCAAGAGGAGCAAAGAATAGTAACAATGCAACCTACAAGACATGTTGTAAGAGGCGGCTACGCTAGTCAATAAAAAGTCACAGAAATCGGATGTGATGGCCTACTTTTAGGTGAAACACATACAAAGTACTATAGTTTTACAGAAACAGTGACAATAAACAGCAACGTTTCAACCAAAAGGCCTTTATCAAGCAAACAACACAACAGGAGTGACGAATTATAGAGAACACTTACAAATGGACGATAACGAAACATGCAAATTTATCTAAAGATAAAGGCCTTTTGGTCGAAACGTTGCTGTTTATCGTCACTGTTTCTGTATTTTGTAAAACTATAGTACTTTGTTTGTACGTGTTTTGCTATTTACCAAGTTTTACTGCAGTCTTCCCCCTATTTCGATACTTTTAGGTGCATAACTGGCACAACATACAATTGCTCTTAGGCTCATATCACAAACAAAAGTCATTTAACAAGTGGTCGGTATAGAGAACCGATCTTTATCTAGGTATGGTAGGCTGATTACATGACCTTGGTCCTCAGAAACATAGTATAAGATCTCTCTCTCTCTCTTTGCCTTTTTTTACCCGGGTTGGGGCATAGGCCCTCAACCAACTCATGCCAAGTCTTCCTATCTCCTGCAGCTCCCTCTAGCTCTTCTTTATATTGTTGATCTCCGCCTCCAAATCTCGTCTCCATGTATTCTCGGCCTCCTTCTTTCGCTGTCCCTGCGGGTTCCAGGCAAGGACCCTTCTTGTTATATTCCCCTCCGGTTTCGCAAAGTGTGTCCTATCCAGCGCCAGCGTCTTTTTTAACCTGTTCGTTCACTGGAATCTGTCTTGTTCTCTCCATAAGTTCCTCATTTGTGACCCTATCATACCATCTTATTCCCTCTATTCTGCGCAGATACCAGTTGATGAATGTTTGCAATTTATGCGCTATTGTTTTAGTTCTCCATGTTTCTGACCCATACAGTAGAACTGCTTTTACATTAGAGTTAAATATCCGAATTTTTGTTCTAGATTTGATTTCTTTGGACTTCCAAATGTTTCCCAGTGCAATGAAAGCTCCTCTTGCCTTCTGTATTCTTATTTTAACATCTCTATCTGTTCCACCCTCTTTGTCTACGTTGCTGCCCAAATATGTGTATGATTCTACCTCTTGAAGTGGGATTTCCCACAGGGAGATCGAGTTGTCGTTGCTTGGTTAATTCTCAATATCTTTGTCTTTCCCTTATGAATGTTCAGCCCTAGTTGCTGGGACCTTTGATTCAATGTGTTTAGCTTATCCTGCATCTGATTTCGTGTATGTGACAGAAGGGCTATATCATCAGCGAAGTCCAGATCATCTAGTTGCTCTGTCAGAGTCCATTGGATTCCATTTCTGGTGTTAGTTACTGTGGTCTTCATAATCCAGTCTATTGTCAGTAAGAACAACAAAGGTGATAGAAGACATCCCTGACGCACTAAGGGCCTAGGGATGCCACCCTAATAAATAAAAAGCAGCGCAGACATTGGATTCTTTTTTAGAGTTATCAGTACTAATCTATGGAAACGAAACAGAAAAGCCAGGGATGTGGTTTGACACAAAAAAAAGGTGGGAATAATTGGATTGCTAAAAAAAAAAAAAAACGTGTTGAAAGAGGTAAATGTAGAGAAAGCTCATCATTGACATAATTTTTCAAACCTATCATGAGAAAATAAGGTTGAGAGCACAATGTGACATCCACCAAAATTGATCAAGTGATCCCATCCGGAGGACAACAACAAAACATGTACATATTTGGACAGCATAACTTTGTGACATGGAATAATGCAATCATGTGTGCCAATAGTCAGTACTCAACAATCGAGGTTTGTGGAGATCCATATATGCCATGATATATGATGAAACATGTATATTATCAATGTGATAATTGCATATGTCAGAAGTTGGTACCTTTAGTTAGTCGAACATACTGTATGTATGTCTATTGTGGATCTTTGCATGGTCTGGATTATCACTTGTTCTCCTGCAGTATTTCAATCATTGTATGTAAAGCATTGGTAACAATTTACCAAGAATTATTGAAATCCATTACCTGGATCAACACTGATGGTATAAACAACACAATAACTAGATGGCAGATGTTGCTGTGTTTGCATCCCAAACTGTTTTATGCAGCACTCAATATGTAACATATGGGTCCCTCTAGAAACATGATTTTAAAAAGCTGACAAAAAAGTACATCAGTTTGATAAAAGTGCAGAAGAGACTGACATTTCAACCAACCCGTGATATGAAGATGCACAAAAATACAACACCAAACAAAATATATACTGTTATCAGTCAGATTTATTGATTTGAATAGGACATATGGATAGACTTACATGAGGAAAATATCTGCCCGCATGACACCCCACCATTTGTACTGTACAATTTTCACAGCAAGAACACACAAGTATACATTTCATCTACAAATTTAAGTCAAAAGCCATAGAGAATACATCTTTCATTGCCCTCTGTGCATCCTACTGTCTATTAGTATGCAGTAAAGTATAGTACTAGTGCACCTTATCAAACATGCTGGAATAAGGGACAAGACAATGTTTAACACTTTCGCTGCCACCGACGACTTTTGTCAGCGAACATGTGCCGTCAACGATGTCTTCGGGGAGTATCGCTTGCCGAAAACAGGGGTCCCGTGGCGTACTACTTCCGTATTGTTCGAGCTCTCCAAAATGGTGGATCTAACGCGTCGCGAAACGTCGGTGTAAGTGCGATTTTCGTAAGTAAACAAAATTTTCAAAAGGCGTAGCTGATGAATAGTGATGTACAAAATGACTTTTTCGTACTTTTTAGCCAGTGATAGTGTTAAAACAAACTCTGAATGTGATATGAATTTGAACTGTGATTCACGTGACGATGTTCATAGATCGATAGCAGACATTCCCAGGGGTACAGAAGTAGATGACGGACACCCAACTCGAAAACGATGGCATATCATACTGTGGTTAGGTATGGGGATATCAGTTACTACAATAGCTTGTGGATTATAAAGAATAGATTCCACATATAGACAGGTTAGTAGCTCAATATATGAACACTATTCCATAGTTTAAAAGTCCTAAGTTTATTAGTTTATTTTTAGCATTTTTTAAAATTGTCACTCTGAAAACTGATCATGCCGAAAAATAGCATTGGCAGTGAGCCAGACTTTGTTGAAAAATGGCTGGCAGCGAAAGTGTCAAATAAGACTACTGCACCTAACCAAACGTTGGAAAAGGTATTCAACACCAGCAAATGCTGCAGTTACCATCACTGTAAAAAAAAACACATGGTAACTTCACTCTAGTCAACAAAAAAAAAGATGGATGGATTGCTTTTAAATGAGATTGAAATGGTTTAACTGTCATGTGTCAACTCCAAATGCAACACAAATCATGATGCTTTGATGTATTCTAATCAAGACAGTTAACTAACTCAGGTTTAAGAACATTCATGTCCAAAATAATATAACAGGACCCACATTACAAACAACAGACTAAAACATTAGGAATATAGCACACTCCTTCTTTGTGTTGTTCTTTACGACCAATTTTAATCACTCTTTTCTCTTCTTCTTTGCGTTCGTTCTTACGACTCAATTTTAATCACTCTGTGATATGTTTGATCTTTGCCAAGAACGTGTATATGTTGCACATTGGTTTGGTAGGCCCCTAAACGCATAGACTTCTACACGTTTAGGACACATGCATCCGATTTCAGCCAAACCTCCTTAGTTGCCTCTTACAATATGCATGGCAGGTAACAGTGGTTCTATTCTTTACACCCCAAATTTGGGCCCGGTAACCACTCGGGCGATAGCACACTCCATTTACCTTGCATAGTTCCAATTCAAATAAATAACCCAAAAACCAAAACATATGATTCTGTGTAAACCTAATGAGTCATGCACTCAAAGATCATTCTAGATTTCACCCTCACAACAACTCAGTCACAAACAAGATTAAATGTTAAGAAAAATATCAATATGAATTCTCATTGTTCACATGAAAACATACACAATCAACAAAATTTATTTTTGTAACAAGGTCCCAGCCGAGATTTCATTCCTATCTAATGTGCCCCAGTTCATGTAGAGATTTGGTATCTGTATAACTCTCCCTCCCACCAACAAAAATGTCACACTTATCTTAGAATGATTAGCTAAACTACACATACTTGAAATGTGGATGTTATCAGATTCTAACCCATTGAGTTTAACACACAAAAAAAAAGCAAAGATGTACAGAAAATATTTATTTTAAAACAACTTTCACAACAATCAGCAGATGTTCAATAAATTCAGCAGGATAATTTATAATTTGTATAACCTTGTACAGAAATCATACGTTCAACATCTAATTGGTCAAATTAAAATCACTAATAATAATTATACCCACACCAACATTTCTAGAGAGGTCTAAATTCTTAGGATGAAACAAGTGCCACTTAAGTGATAGGTGGTCAATATGGACATTAAGGTCACCTCATGATTAAAACAGCATGAACATGTACGACAATTTTCACAGAAGATTTAATTATTTATAAACAGGGTCAAATCATTATTTTTTGTTGCTAAATCTAGTTAGGAGGGAAAAAAAAGTAACTTAAAGAATGATTTGTTATTGTGACTATACAACAGCTATATCAATTTTTAAGAGTAAGCAAAAAGTATATGGAAAGCATGTAAATATCAATAAACAAAATATCATTGGAGCCCACAACATATGTGATTTAACAGATGCTAAGATTTCTATCATCAGTTCACAAGAATATTAAGTGAGGGATAAGGAAATTATTACTCAGATGGTATTATAGTTAACAATTGAGGAGCTTATGGAGAGAACAAGAATGAATCCAGTGAACCAAGATGTGAAGAAACAATGCTGGCACTGGATAGAACACACTGAGAAAACCGTATGGGAATAAAACAATAAGGGCCCTTTCCTGGAACCAGCAAGGAAATTGAGGAATGTCTAAAAATACACGGAGAAGAGATTTGGAGGTTGAGATTAACTCTTTCCACGCTTTAAGCCGCATACTGCACCACGGCGGAAGTCCGTTGCACGCTTTAAGTCGCATACTGCGCCATAGAGTTGCTTCCCTTATAAGAAGTCTCTAGTTTTACTTCTACTACTTTTCAATCTTGTTATTCTATTGGGCTGTTCCGTTTTCTTCAATTTAGTATATAATAATATATATATGTTTATTTATTGACAAACACTGGATTTATTTTTATTTATTTTTACTTCCCTTGAATTAACTGCTTAAAAATTGAGGAAATAATAAGTGCATGTGGAAAGAGTTAACAAACAATATATGGAAGAAATCAAAGGAGCTACATGGGAAGACTTTGGCATGAGTTGGTTGAGGACCAATGACCAAACTGGTGTCAAAAAGGCACAAGAGAGGATGAGGATAAAATGATTACACATCAGTAACAAGTAGTTTGTATTTTGTGGGGCATATTATGAGAAAGGACAACTGGAATATGTTGTGACAGTCAGACAGCAGAATTGATGGTAAAAGAAATGCAACTTCAGAGTAAAGATAATGGATAGTTGAATATATTATGATGCTGAAGAAAGTTGTTATAAACAGAACAGAAAACAGTATTAGAGACCAGAAGTTGTGGAGATATGATTGTTTATGTCAGTCAGTATGAAACAGATATACCAGTCAACTGTGAATACATTTATGATCATCCCTCACTTGACATTATTTTCTCAACCCATAATTCTTCAAACATTTTCTTTGCGTTCTACTCCTTACAACCGCTAGTCCAATTTTCTTTGTACTAGCGACAATTTTAAAACTGTTCCTACTGAAAGAAAGAACATTATGCAAGAATAATACTGAGCATCAGTGTAAGAAAAAGTCGCCTGGAATTTGTTAACCATAAATTTGTTTAACTCATGGTTAAGACTCATGATACTCCATACTTGCATGTGTTGTGATAGAAGTAAATAGTTTTTGCCCTGTCCGATATTTGTCGCTTTGATGTTTCCTAAATATTTAGCTTGAAAATGTACTGTAGTTCAGAGGTTGTCCAATATATGTCCTGGGCATGATCAGTCCTTGGCAGATTTAATGCCCACTGCAACTTCAAGTCCCATGGCTTTCATTACAGTCACCTGTAACCAAGAACAAACATGGTGCCTTCAGGACAAAATTACAAAGTGATAACAGTCAAACATGACTTCAGAACAAGTGGATACAATATGAGAAAACAAGCCATAAAACTAATTATTTTAAGAACAAGACATCTAAAAAGTGAAAGTTATAAAACCAATCTAGTGTCTTCAGGACAAGATACAATGTGAAACAATTAAAACAAACATGCCTTCTGGATAAGATGACTACAAAGTGAAACAAGTCATAAAAACATGGTCACTTCAAGAAATCTCTCTAGTCTTCTATAGAGTGAAACAACAAGCAATAGAAGAAATATGATGCTTCTACGGCAGAATGACTACACTACAGAAATATACACACTAAAATGACATGTCAGTTAAATAAGTGTGGTATTGTGACAACAGCAGAAATGATAACTAAACATGGACACAAACTATGAAAAAATACACCAAATTGATAACTCAAGAGAAAATGTTTCACATTCTGAACATACCCAATATATATTGAGATATAATTATTTATACAAAAATAATAATTAGGTACAATTGGATGTGTCATATTTTCAGTCATCAGAATTGTCATTGTATGGACCCTGGATGAATTGCAAAACAAATAGATCATTGACAAATTAGTAGAGAACAGTGGACAGACAGACAAGAACCATGACGATCAAAGAAGAATATGGGTGTGACACTATTCCCACCAAATATATCACATGGTAAGAAAATGAGTAGTTTACTCACTTCTTTGAACGCTCCATGTCAACCAATCTGTGTGATTTGTATGTGATCTGAGCCTAAGAATGATTGTACGATGTGCCAGTTATGCGCCTACAAGTAGGCCAAGCACATCTGATTTCTATGCTTTTTATTTACTATGGTAGCATCCCTAGGGCCTACATCAGTCGCCTCTTACGACATGCATTGTAGGTTGCAGTGGTACTATTCTTTGCTTCTCTTCGGCCCCAACACCACACGGGAAATTTACTCACTAAATAAGAAGCCACATGGAGCAACTGCTTTGTCTGTTAATGGTCACACAAAGACATAAAGAGGGAATAAAGCTCTCCAGAAATCCCATATCAAAGCTGATGCTAAACACATTCTGCAAGACTGTCACTTGATGAACTAACAAACACAACAACATACATCCAGAGAACTGGACTCAATTGTGTAGACATTGAACATCTACAAACAAGAAATCAGATGTTTGCAAAATATTTTACAACAAAGAAACAGACACTTACCATGAATTGTTCTTCCTTCTGAGATCTTTCTAATATTTCTTTTCCAATTTCATTGTCTGGAATCTTGAGATCTTCACGGGTCTCACCACTATCAGTTATCAGGTACATATAATCATCTTCACTGCTGACAAACTGAAACATTAGGTCTAAATATCAGGTATGACAACCTACAATATCAGTCACTACTAATTGCCTAATGGTTAAAATAGCCAATTCCAGAAAAACAAATCTAGATACACAACATCTCTCAGTAGCTAGTGATGAAAAAGAACATACTGATGATTCTTATGGCTAGCTGGTTATATCAAAGATTTAAATATATACAGTAACCTTATTTTACAATATGTAACATACTAAATTGATATTAGAAGGGTCCTTGCCTGAACCCGCAGGACAGCGAAAGAAGGAGGCCGAGAAATACATGGAGCAGATTTGGAGGCAGAGATCAACAATATAAAGAAGAGCTGGAGGAGCTGCAGGAGATAGCTAGAGATAGGAAGACTTGGGATGAGTTGGTTGAGGGCCTATGCCCAACCGGGTAAAGGCAAAGAGAGAGAGAGAGAGAAATTGATATTCCAACAGTCATCAAACAAACGCCCAAAACATTGACACTTCTTGCGTTTGTTCTTTACGACAATTTCAATCAATCTTTGTGATTTGTTTGATCCTGCCAAGAACGTATACGTTGCACATTGGTTTGTGGCCCTAAACGCATCGACTTCTACACGCTTAGGACACATGCATCCGATTTCAGCCAAACCTCCTTAGTCGCCTCCTACGACATGCATGGTAGGTAACAGTGGTTCTATTCTTTACACCCCAAATTTGGGCCCGGTAACCACTCAGGTGACATTGACACTGTATACGCTTGTGTGTTCATCATCATCACCTTTCAACTCCCATCGGAGCACAGGTCTTCAACAAACTTCTTCCATCTCTTCCTCTCTCTTGCCATCCCTTCCAATTCTTTCCATGTTTTGCCTATCCTCTTTATATCCGCCTCCAGCTCTCTTCTCCAGGTCTGCCTAGGCCTTCCCCTACTCCTCTTTCCCTGTGGGTTCCAAAACAATGCCTGTCTTGCGATGCTTCCGGTCGGTCTTCTCAATGTATGTCCTATCCATCGCCAGCGTCTCTTCCTGAGCTCTCTCTCCACTGGTATCTGCTTTGTTCTCTCCTGAGTTCCTCGTTTGTAATCTTATCATACCATCTCAATCCCTCTATCCTACGTAAACATCCATTTACGAAGGTCTGCAGTTTTCTGATAGTTTCCTTTGTGGTCTTCCATGTTTCCGAGCCATAGAACAGCACTGACTTCACATTTGACTGGAAAATTCTCAATTTTGTGTTTGTTTTGATCTCCCTTGCCTTCCATATCTTACTCAATGCAATAAAGTTCCCTCTTGCTTTTTGTATTCTTATCTTAACATCTTTGTTTGTTCCTCCTTCTGTGTCTATGTTGCTTCCAAGGTATGTGTATGATTCTACATCCTGCAGTGCTGTTTCCTCCAGCATAATCTGGTTTACATTTGCAGCATTTATTCTCATGACCTTGGTCTTCCCCTGTGTATTTTCAAACCTAGCTGCTGAGACTTTAGGGTATTCATTTTGTCTTTAATCTGTGCTGGTTGTGAGACAGCAAAGCCAGATCGTCTGCAAAATCCAGGTCCTCCAGTTGTTTCACCAGTGTCCATTGATACGCTTGTGTGTTGCCGGGAGCAAAGAATAGTAACACTGCAACCTACAAGGCATGTTGTAAGAGGCAACTGAGGTAGGGGCATAGGGAAACTGCCCTAGTAAATAAGGTGTCACAGAAATTGGATGTGCTGGCCTGCTTGTAAGAGCATAACTGGCACACCGTACAATCGCTCTTAGGCTCAGCTCACATACAAATCACATAGGGTGGTTTAACAAGTGGTCGATATGGAGCTATAAAAGAAGACACTGTATAAAACACTACACACAGGGAAAAAAACAAAGGAATTATTTGTTAGAAAAGTGTGACTTAAAAGTGAATCGAAATTACAGATAGACTCCCTGCCCATTAAAAATAATTGTGTGT
Source organism: Arion vulgaris (assembly GCA_020796225.1). NCBI lineage: Eukaryota > Metazoa > Mollusca > Gastropoda > Stylommatophora > Arionidae > Arion > Arion vulgaris. The sequence goes on along the minus strand of CM036758.1, from coordinate 27,027,280 downwards.
TGTGTTTCATGCAGTGTTAGTGTCGTCTTACTATGTGTTTTCGTACATAACCTTTGGTATATTATAGTCTGTCCATTAATTCGTGAGCACGTTTGAAATTGATTTTCTCGAAAACTACCTGTTGGATATCAGTGATTTTTGCATGCAGCCTTAGAATATCCATGACGCTAAAATAAAGCTAACCAGTAGTCCATAGATGCTACGGATTTTGCACATCGGCGAATTCCTTTGATCTTTTATGACAATTGCAAATACGGGGCTCAAATTTTAGATTTTACAGTAACCCCTAGAATTTGTCCATGTCAATTCTATTCATAGGTGTATCTCCATATTAACTTGATAGGTCAAGTAATTAAGTGTGTTGCCCTTTATGTGCAATCGTGAACTTGGATACAATATGCAACAGTTAGTCCTCCCTTCGGTCACCATTAGACCCCAGGGTGTCTTAACTTCACCACAAATTGTATGATGGTAGACGGATTTGGATATGGAAATGTATACGTTGCTATTTCTCAGTCTGTAATCAAAATATGATTTGTATCATCCCGAATCTGACGATTCCATGAGGTTGATAATTGTTACTGGCTGGACAAATTGTAATCCATCTCGGTGCCAGTACTCGGCTTCCTCTCGGAGCACATGTTCAACACACTTCTTCCAGAACTGCATGTCTATCATTGAGAGGGACTCACGTGTCAGAACTTCAACATCACACATTTTAAACGTCCTGTTCTGCAACTTGCCCTTTTACTTTAGCCCAGACAAGCTCTATCGGATTGAGGTGAGCATGATATGGAGGTAGTCGCAAAGACTCGTGGCCGTATTCCGCAATGATTTTGTCAATATGAAACACCTTTGTCTTATTTGTCATCCTCACCAGGTGCAACAACTCGGGTTTCAAATATGTATCATTGAAGCTGACATTTTCCTTAGCAAGCCAAGTCCTAATTTGATCTTTTGTATTTGATGCAGTTGGTACTTTGTCTTCGCTGATACTGCGTTGTGATAGGATGCATTATCCATTACCAAGCATGATGGTCTGTTTAGAATTGGAAGTAGATCTTTCTCCATCCAGTGCCTGAAAATATGTCCATTCATTTCTGTGTGGTAGTCCTACCGTCGGTACTTTTGATTGGAAAATAAGTCCAGCGTCATGGACAAGACCTTCTTCACTGCTTCCTGCATGTGTTAGTATAATACGCTGGCCTTTGCTGCTTGGTATTTTTCTTTCTGTTCACCGTCTACTGATTGCCATTCTTTAGCATTGGTGTGGTGAGCATTGACCCAGGATTCGTCCAAATATACAATATCATAGCCTCCGCCGCTCACGGATCTGCCTCAGGTATTTACTTCGGACAGCAATTAAATGTGGCTTTTCACAAATAATATTCCTGCCGCCTATAGTTTTCTGAAGGTGAAGCCGGCGACTCTTACAATTTTCCATAGAGTACTTTTAGAAATGTCTATGCTGCAATCTGATTGCAGTTTTAATTTCAGTTTCCTGAGAGTAACAAGTTGATTTGTCGGAAACATTTTCAAGAGCTCCCGTCTTATGACATCTATGTCAAAGTCGGCAATTGTTCTTTTCCTTCCTTGCTTGACATTAGTGCACTTTGTGTCCTGTTTAATCCATCGGAAAAGGATTCTCTATTCAGACCAAGCGCCAGTTGCGTTCCTTTCTCAGGGTTATGAATATCGCAATATAGATGACCTCTCTTAGATTCCTCACGGAAGTGTTGGTATAGTAAAACTGTAACCTTCTGCATTGTTATAAATGTGCACTTCAGACTCATTATGAATGTGATATCAATGTCAGTTTTGATAAGCCAACAAATATGATACAATAGCTTCATACAAATAGCGAGATACACCTATAACTATACAACGGTATCCCAATTATAACGTCATATGCTTTCCGCTTTCAAAGTCGACTGGGTTAGGTGCACGGGAATTCCTGAAATTGTTGTTTACTCACGATATTTCAATGTTACCATAATATATTTTTAGAACAACGCGTCTGTGTACCGTAGATCTGTTACTATTGTGTACAATCCGGTGAGGTTGGTTTTAATATAACCTGAAGAAGAAATATTTCAAACTACATCAAATTTTCTTGGAAAAAAAATATTCTCTAGCGTCATGGATATTCTAAGGCTGCTTGCAAAAATCACTGAGATCCAACAGGTAGTTTTCAGAAAATCAATTTCAAACGTGCTCACGAATTAATGGACAGACTATAGTTTTACTGCAACCAATTACTGATATTTTTCTCATGTCTTTATAGCTTACTCACTGGTCTCCTGTTAAATGAACACTTTCGCTGCCACTTTTTCAACCAAATCTGGCCAATGTCACACTATTTTTGGGGCATGGTCAGTTTTAATATTGATATATTTTTTTTTATCATTTAAAAAATCAACCAGTAAACGTGGGACTTGACTTCATGATAATATGTTCCTGAATAAGCTTTACAATTTACAGCATCTTAACAATATGCTTGCCAGTTTAATAAAAGTTCCATTTCCATCTATTTTCTGCTAACTTTGGTCTAGCAAGACAGTGCAATAGTCTCATTTATGAGTGCCAGTCACTGCACCAACAGAGCTATTTCCTATCCATCTATGATCAACACTTGAATCAAATTAAATTCTTTATCAGATTCTGCATTTTATTACTACTGTTCACTAAAAAGTGTGCATCAGTGATTTCGTATCTAGTTATCAGCTACATCATGCATTTTGAAGTGTTCGTTACGTATAGAAAAAATGACATAAAATCGTTAGAACTCTTTGACTACTGTCGCTAAATAAATCTGACCACAGACACTGCAATTTTTGAAAGATTTTTAAAATAAAATGCAAGCTGGAATGAATCAGCTTGGACAGCCTCCCTATGACCAAACATATCTGATATCAATTTACTGTTGTGTAACATGGCACTTGAAGTAGGGTTTTTCTGTTTGTAAAATCCTGGCTACCTGTCTGTACAAATTTGTGTCCTGTTGGATGCATACACTTTGGTCAATATTCAGATATTACAAGCAATAGAAGCCTAATTGGGGTGCAGCGTACTAATGTTCTAGGTACAAACCACACAGATAAGAATGAATGCAAACAAGCTGTAGAAAGTTAAATTCCAGTGTTGGGCCTGCGAGATTTCGCAAACAAAATGTTGTATGCACTGATAACATTTTTATCCATGGCAGTGAAAAGATTCGTCCGAGTGGTTACCAGGGCCCAAATTTGGGGTGTAAAGAATAGAACCACTGTTACCTGCCATGCACGTCGTAAGAGGCGAATCGGATGCACATGTCCTAAACATGTAGAAGTCTGTGTTTAGGGGCCTACCAAACCAATGTGCAACGTATACACGTTCTTGGCAAAGATCAAACATATCACAAAGAGTGATTAAAATTGGTTGTAAAGACGAACGCAAAGAAGAAGTGAAAAGATTCATTTATGCAGGAGAGGAATAGAAAGGTTGGGAAGAAATATACAGATCTGATAAGCTGTGTCCTGAATTAAATGTGAATTTGCTATTGGAACTATAGGAATTAGTGATGATTATCATCATGTATCCTTCAAGCTTGTTGAGTGGTTCTTTAGGAATATATGCTATATTCCACGCTCATGGACTGCTGGGACCCACATGGGAAACTAAATAGCAGCACTGCAACCTACAAGGCATGTTGTAAGAGGTGGCTATTGCAGTGTTTGGCTTGGGACTGGCTACCTCATCTGGTATAAAATTTTAGCTACACAATCAACTAAACATGAACCAGCCTGAGTTGGCTAGGGGCCTATGCCCCAAGCAGGGTTAGAAAGGCATGCGAGGGAAGAGAAGTGCTATCTTCCTGGAAATTATTTTCTATATAATTTTGCCAGTTGTGTTTTGCATCATGATTCTGTAACCACTGCTGTAAGAGGCCTTTTATGATGGTTTGAGTAGCGGAATTAGGTAAATGTGCAGTCAAAAATCATTGCAAATGTATTCACTGCACAGATCTTGTATGTCTGTTCAATGAATTATAGGACACTCTAGAAATATGTGAATAAATAGTAATAATTAACTATAATGTAAGTTACCCATAGAGCAGTGATTTGTGTACAAGACATTGAATGTGTGTCAACATACCTGATAATCACTTGACGACAACAGGCACTGCCATATTGTGTGTGGATGGACATATATCTTCATATTTTTTGTTGGTGAACAAATCAATTCCAATAAGATGAACCTGTGGGTAGAAATATCAAATCTATTAAACTTTGCTTTTATTCTTTAAACTCTTAGTTTCAATGTCTCCATTCTAATGTAAACGTAATCTAACACCCATAATAAACAAGCTATTTAGGGGCCTTCCAAACCAATGTGCAACGTATACACGTTCTTGGCAAAGATCAAACATATCACAAAGAGTGATTAAAATTGGTTGTAAAGAACGAACGCAAAGAAGAAACAAGCTATGAATGAACTCAATTGAAATCCACTGTTGACTTGCATTGACAAAATGTTATCTGAGCATCTTTCACACAAGTGTCCAGTGCAGAAGAAACAAAAAAGACTGTTCATCAGTTTCACTGCAGGGCAAAAACTTTGGAATCTATACAATCTGAGGTAGACCACTGCTTTCTGTGAACATATTCAAGATACGTGAACTTGGTCAGAATTCCAAACGATGCATAACAAAGATGCCATTTTTGGGGATAGTATAGACAAAGGATATTAGCGAGAATCAACAAGATATCTACTTGTTATATTTTTGGCTGCAGCAGCAGTTCTTGCAAAGAAGGATACACTTTTTTTATTCCAGTCTACAAGAAACTAGAAGCGATCTGTGAATTCATTCAATATGGGTTGACAAAACAGGAATAGCTTCTAGAAAAGCGACCTAGTTTAGTTTGAAAATGAGTGAATGTAGAAGAACCTAAATATGGAAAAAGCAACGGTCAGCAATTAGGTCCTTCAGAAGATAACTAGGACACACATTGAGAAGACCGACCAGAAGCATTGTAAGACAGGCAATTGTTTTGGAACTTGCAGGCAAAGAGGATTAGGGAAAGGCCTAGACATACCCGGAGAAGAGAGCTGGAGACATGAAAAGGATAGGTAAAACATGGAAAGAAGTTTGTTGAAGACCTGTGCTCCGTTGGGAGTTGAATGGTGAAGATAACTGCAAATACACTACCCTATCAATCTAGCCAAATGTAATCACCTGAATTGTTCCATTTTTACAGACATGACTGTCAAACAATAAATATCAGGTGTCAAATAACCAGCTCCGTATGTCTACAGGATACAACTCCAAAGGTGAGGGACCCAACAAAAATGTACCAAATGTATATGTCTTCCTGATGTGGGGAGAAAATACTATGTACACTTGCATGTGCCCCAAATTTCCACCATGAACATTCGCAGTAAACTCTGGTAAAACCAAAGTTAGGAAGTAAAAATGTTCGTAAAAGAAAGAAAAACTTCATACAACCCCATCCAGGAAAGATGTGTTAGTCCAAATAGATAGCTTTCATATCTTCTTCTTTGCATTGTTCTTACGACCAATTTTAATCACTCTTTGTGATATGTTTGATCTTTGCCAAGAACGTGTATACGTTGCACACTGGTTTGGTAGGCCCCTAAACGCATAAGACTTCTACACGTTTAGGACACATGCATCCGATTTCAGCCAAACCTCCTTAGTCGCCTCTTACGACATGAGTGGCAGGTAACAGTGGTTCTATTCTTTACACCCCAAATTTGGCCCCGGTAACCACTCAGCGCTTTCATAATATGAAATCACTGATAAGATGAAATTACAAACTGCTGCTGTCTTGAAGGAATCAAGGAAATCCAACAGTTAAGGAAGCAGCATAGCAAATTTTCTTTTGGTTGAACTCATGACAACTTACAAAAGGAATGATGAAAACCGTCACACCACAAAACGAATTAATTTTCCAAACCCTTTCATTTGACCTGAGAGCCACGATAGAACAGTAGTTTGTGCATTTTGTGGTCATGTCTCAGATTCAAAATCTCCAGTCAGATTGGGATTTTTATCCAACCACCGCGGCTTTCAGGTAAACCCAGCCTCAATTTGTCCCAGAGAAACAATGGAAAGTATAGGAAACCACCATGATTTTGAACCCACCGTGTGTTCAAGAAAATTAAGAGCCAGACATTGTATTCCCCAATGTAACCCTTGGTTTTAGAATGTGTTCCTTACTATTCATTTGCTTGAATGCAATGAATGGGAAAATCATTTTCATTCTTGTCTGTAGCATTTCTTACATGGAACCCAATGAACTTCCAGTTGTAATTTATTTATTTTCTTCTTTTAGCTTTTTGTTGATTAGCTTTCACTAGTTGTAGTACAGTAGGGTTTTTTATTTTCAGTTTTATTTCCATCTTTTGACCATATCAATGGTTTAGGCAAGTTTATTTTGTATATTTACAAAACTGCATTGAATTCCTATATAAACTTTGGGCACACTGACCTTTTAGCAACCCATACAGGTATGAAAGTATAGCTGAAGTTGGTCGCGGGAAGTACTACATTTTACTGCAGTCTCATTTACTGTCATGCATTGTACCCCAAAAGGGAAAACAAAGCAGGGGCAAACCAAAGACAACTTAGTGCAGAAAATAGTGGCAGATGTGTACAGCGTAGGTCACTCATTGGGCTCCCTGCAAAGGATGGCCATTGACTACTTTGTTGGCCCATGTCCAGACAAAAGAAGAATACAGGTGAGCAATTTACTATGCATGTCAGACATTTTCACTAACCTTAGCATGTCCATGTTTACCAGTTTTGGAAGTGGACATTTCAACAATTTTACATGCACGTCCCTTCAGTACAACAAGGCCATTCTTTCTAAGAGCACTGCACTGCATGGGGTAGGTCTGTGATGCTCCTGCATCAACTCCATCAAAGTTTTCTTCATGATCTACTTCTGCCATTGTGATGCTCAACTGATATCAAGAAATGTTTCATATTTTTTTCAACAAGTTACTTCAATCACATCATAATTTTCAATAAATACACATTTTAACCCTTTCGCTGCTACATACTTTCCGAAGGCTGAGCTAAAAATAGCTACTCTTTGTTTCTAGGTCACAGACGTGAATATACACCTATAGCAGTGACAGTAGCAATGTATAACGTGGTAACACGTCTTTAGCCCACAGAGGAGAGATAATAACAAACAGATGTGTTAATGCGTCTTTAGAAGTGAATGGGGAAAACGTATATATACGTCCTTAGCAGCTAAAGGGTTATGCCCAAACAATAGCACTGCTGTCTTTGCTTGGAATAAAGCAGTCTGTATACATCACACCTTGTAGGACAAGTAACATCTCTCACAGCATGCCAGTTATGTTAACTTTTTCATAGGGAGACCCTTACTGACTTTTGCATGAAGGCTTCTTTCCAGTGTCATCATGTCGCACATCACAATGTATGCTTTACATGGTCTTGTATTAGAAATAAGGATATTTCAGATAATATAAGAGCTTTGTTGTAATATGGGAACAGTTATATAGTCATCCATATTTTTAATTTACCCTATGTTTCAAATAGTTATTTCGGTATTATCCCTTTGAACCCTGGTCACCTGTACCTTAAAAACCCACTTCCCTGAGCACCTGAGCAAAAACGGCCCATATCAGAGTTGTATTAAAACAATAATTTGGCACACTTAAGTGCTCTACAGTTTGTTATTGACTTATCCCACCATCTCCGTTATTCTTGTTTATTATCTATTTGTGGTATGCTAAATTTGTTTAATTCACTTGATATAATATGTGGGCACGGTCGTGAATACTCTGTATATGTAGATAGTTCTCCAGATTGAACATATAGCTTGAATATCAATCGATTAAAACTATTCTTCGTTGTCTAAATGATCGTCTAAATGAAACTCACGTGCGACATCCGTATCAGAATAATTACACTCCTTTTCTTCTTTGCGTTCGGGTTCATATGCTCGTCTAAACCATGAGATGGGTTGCCTCTATAAAGCTGCATGTCAGTTGGAGTTCTTCGAGAGTTCCCCATAGCTTGGTCTGTAAACTTTGTTCATGAGGCCATGTTTCATTTCGTTAGTGTATGTATGATGGACATGACTGCAGGATGTGCTCTGGAGTCAGTGTTTCTGTCTGGCGTGCACACTGTACAGTCTGAGCAGGCTTTATTCTGTGCATGTGGTGGTTGAGCCTGTAGTGACCTGTTCTTGGGCAAAAGATTGTTGTGTGCTGTTTTCTGTTTAGTCTGTCAATGGGATCTTGTGGGTGTTTGCTGTGGGTTTGTTGCCTCCATACCTCTTTGTACTTTCGCTTTTGATATGTGTCTTGATTTCTGGTAGTGACACTGGGTGTTTGTGTTGTGTAAGTTTTGTTCCCTCCTTAGCCAGCATGTCTGCTCTCTCATTTCCTGGTACGCCACAGTGGGCTGGTATCCATATTTTAATAATTTTGTTGTGTTCTGATAGCTTGATTAGCTGTAGTGTTAGCTCTCTTTCCATGTTATCTTGTGGCCTGCAGGACTGACAAGCAGTCGCAAAGGAAGACAAGTTTGTTGTTTTGGATGTTTCTTTGCTGCAGTATTTTGAGGCATCCACAATTGCCTGTTGTTCGACTCTAAAATTAATCACACTCTTAAAGTCTAATTTACTTCAGATTCATCCAAAACAAGTCCAACAGCTAGCTCTGTTGTTCGGGTTCACCTCCCTAGTCGCCCGAGTGGATACTGGGGCCCAAATTTGGGGTGTAAAGAATAGAACCAGTTACCTGCCATGCATGTCGTAAGAGGCGACTAAGGAGATTTGGCTGAAATCGGATGCACATGTCCTAAACTTGTAGAAATCTATGTGTTTAGGGGCCTACCAAACCAATGTGCAAAGTATACACGTTCTTGGCAAAGATCAAACGTAACACAAAGAGTGATTAAAATTGGTCATAAAGAACGAACGCAAAGAAGAAGACCTCCCTAGTCTGTGCCAGCCTCCTCACTGTCTACTAGGCAGCACCAATTCATCTTAGGTTTTCGCCCGAGTGGTTACCGGGGCCCAAATTTGGGGTGTAAAAAATAGGACCAATGTTACCTGCCATGCATGTCGTAAGAGGCGACTACGGAGGTTCAGCTGAAATCGGATGCATGTGTCCTAAGCGTGTAGAAGTCTATGCGTTTAGGGGCCTACCAAACCAATGTGCAACGTACACACGTTCTTGGCAAAGATCAAACATATCACAAAGAGTGATTAAAATTGGTCGTAAGAACGAATGCAAAGAAGAAGGAAGATCTTAGGTCTTCTTCGACGCTCCATATCGACCACTTGTTAACCACTCTGCATGTGATCTGATTTTACGTTGTGTCAGTTATGTGTCTAAAGAATTCCAACAAAACATTCCCAGTAAAATCTGGTGTAAGACAGGGATGCGTAATGTCCTCTCTTTTGTTTAGTATTACAATTGACTGGGTGCTAAAAATGCCATAAAACAACAAGCACCAAGAGGAATAAGATGGACCCCTTTCGAGATGCTTGAGGACCTGGACTTTGCAGACGATATAGCCCTGGTGTCACACAAATATGAACATATACAAGAGAAAAGTACAATACTTCACAGCACGGCAAAGACAGTAGGCCTCAAAACAAACACAGGAAAAACAAAAATTATGACAAACAGTGAAATCCAACAACCAGTAATGTTAGAAAATGAAACACTGGAAAGGGTTGAGCAGTTTACATATCTTGGTAGCGTACTGACACTAAATGGTGGCACAGAGGAAGATATAAAATCACGTCTAAGTAAGGCCAGAACCGCTTTGCCAGAATGAAACCAGTATGGAAGTCCAAAATCTACAATAGGACCACAAAGCTTAAACTCTATAAAAGCATTGTTTTGCCAGTTTTGCTCTACGGATCGGAGTGTTGGAGGATGACCAAAGGAGATACTAGCAGGCTGTCAGTTTTCCACCACTCTTGTCTTCGCAGAATCTTGGGAATCTTTTGGCCAGTAAAAATATCCAATAACCAACTACTCCAAGACACAAGACAAGAGGCAATGAATGACATACTCAAAAGAGAAGATGGAAATGGCTCGGACATGTTATGAGAATGAGACAAGAAATGCCTGCAAGGATAGCCCTCACTTGGACACCAGAGGGAAAGAGAAAGAAAGGCAGACCACGGACAACATGGAGCGCATGATGGAAGAGGAACTGGACACCGCATCTCTGACGTGGGCTCTGCGCTGAAGGTTGCACGGACAGGAGAGCATGGAAAGTCCTTTCTGAAGCCCCATGTGTCACTAGGCATGACGGGATTAAGTAAGTTATGTGTCTACAAGTAGGTCAGTACATCCGATTTCTGCACTGCTTCTTATTTACTAGGGTAGCTTTCCTAGGTCCCTACCTCAATCGCCTCTTACCACATGCCTTGTAGGTCGCAGTGGTACTATTCTTTGCTTCCCTTGTGGGTTCTGGCACCACACAGGCGATCTTAGGTATGAATTGCATTTGCTCTATATAACAAATTTAACCTCGGGGAACTCTTGAACGAATTTCTTTTTGCAGATGATCAGGTAATCATATCAACAATAGAAGAACAGCTACAACAACACATTAACAGACTCCAGTTAGCATGTAACAAATACAACATGTGAATAAACATCGACAAAACCGAAGTAATGACATCTGCCGGAGAGGAAAGCGCTACCAATATTTCCATCGACAATCGCCCATAAAAACAAGTAAAAGACTTCACATACCTGGAGAGCATTTTTTCAGCAAACGGACGGAAGAATATCTAATGAAATTCAACACAGATGCAACAAAGCAAATCAAATGATAGGACAAATGGCGCCAACTTTAAAATGCAAACATGTCACCATAAACACAAAAAGAGCAATGTTCAACACAATCTTTCTCCCCACATTATGCTATCAGTGCCAAACCTGGACACTGACAAATGATAGAAGAAAACTACCCCCGACAGAGATGAAGTGCTTGTGGAGAACGCTGGGGGTAACAAGAAGAGACCAGTTGAAAAATGAAGACATCAGGAAAAAAGTGGGTTATTGGTTACTAAACTGACGTCATTGCACTCCGGGCAGCATAGGTGCTCAGTCTCCCCCAACAGATATCGAAGAGTATGCATACTGATGAGAGAGCCGCTGTAGCGTAGTTGTTAGTGAACTCGCTCCGCAAGGCTGGTGGTCTGGGTTCAGCTCCCGCAATGCGCGTGGAATTTTTCCCAACCACAACGGCTCTCAGCTGGGTACCAGACATGCTCTGGGAAAGTAAAGGCGGCCGCGTGATGCTGACCACATCACCCATTGTGTGCCGACGGTCAATGAAAAATACAGGCCTAACACTGTATTGACCTATATACCACGAGGTATCAAAGGGTTCCTTTACTTTTTTTTTTTATGCATACTGATGGTTCCTGTGGCTCGCTGATTAAACACACCTCTCACTCTGCCTCTCAGGCATCCAGTTTGACTTGAACAACGGGTAACTCCAAACTGCTTAAATCGCTTCAACATCGATTTTAGTGTCCTCATCCAATAGAGAGTCGCGAAGAGACCGAAGAATATCCCCTTATCCATCTTCAACTCCCCAACAATCGATGCTGTTGATGCAAGCCTGTCCGCTCTCTCATTACCGTAAACACCTGCATGCCCAGGACAGTATATCCACGTAAGCCGCTGGAGGTTAGAAACTTCTATAGATGACATCCACTCATACCGAAACCTGCCCTTCTGGATCTTGTGAAGCATCGACTGAGAGTCAGAGACAACAACTGCCCCAGTAAATGAAGTCCCAGAAATCCAATGGAGGGCAGCAGTAACGGCCTCAACCTCCATCCTCATACTAGAAGTAGTTGTCCTGTATGCCCCACTTCGCTCAGCAACAACCCTACCATGCGCATAAGCCAAGAAACCCCAGCCAGATTTCTCACCACGTTGAACCGACCCATCAGTATATACAACAACATCATCATCCCTTGCATTATCTTCTATCAGCTGCTTTGCGAGATCAGCCTTCATGTTGCCCCAATCTCTACATTCTCTTCCAAGAGTAATGATAACGTTGAGATAGTTCATCATGCCACCATCTGTTACTTCGGATAAGAGACATCCACTACACAAGAACACTAATGATGTTAAGGGCACGAGAATCAAGCGTGGCATGTCATGGATGGCCCAGGCTGAGAGAACAATTGGCCAGGTGACTACGGTTGCGACCCTACCAAAAGGGGAAGAAAAAGTGGGTACAACATCAATACTAGACTTCAAGAAACAACAAATTAAATGGCTCAGCCACATAAGCAGATTACCAACACAGTGCACCTCAAAGAGCAATGCTGCTCCGATACAATGGGTACAAAGCAAATTGCAGGCCACGTGAAAGATGGATCTCAAGAGATAAGAGGCACTATCTACAAAGCGCGACAAGGGCCCGTTTAGAAATCTCTTCTTGGCCTGACGCTGTGCGGTAAACAGGATTGGAGAAAAGAAAAAGAACACATTTAAATAACTTTCTTAGCCAGAAAGCATACAGTGCCACCATCATATGATACCATATGGGAAGACTTCCTAATGACGAAAAAGCTAAACCCTTTTGGAACTGTATTATAATTATAGCTCATCTGTAGCTAATAGGTGTCGTCAATAGCGAAGTTGAACACTCATAACACTGCGCAGATGACATGCTATGGAAATTGCTGGGTTTCAAAACCAGCTTGGGCAATAAAAGTGTGGTGTGCACTCATAATATATCAAAATAAGCAGAGAAAGACTTCTTATCATCCATAACGGCAAGTTGCACTGTAAATATTATCTGAGATAAGTTATTAAAAGAAAATATTGCAGAAGTAGTCAGATCTGATAAAATAAATATGCTGGAATAATAATATGAAAATAGATGAAAAATTAAAACAAATTTAATGGGACGAATTCTGGTAAACCACTAGTAACAAAATATTTAAAGGGGGAAGATTAAGATATATTTGGCCCTCTTACTTACTCTGGGAAGAAATAATCACAGAATCACAAAGCATGCAATGTGGCATTGGGCGGGGATTGAGTTAAATGAAATGCTGAAACTCAAAAAAGAAACGACGCTCTGGGGGGCAAATCCTGAAACGAACTTTACCTAAAAAGTAGCAACAAATATCAGACCATTCCACGCTCGAGTGGTTACCGGGGCCCAAATTTGGGGTGTAAAGAATAGAATCACTATTACCTGCCACGCATGTCGTAAGAGGCGACTAAGGAGCTTTGGCTGAAATCGGATGCACGTGTAATAGGGGCCTACTAAACGTCCAATGTGCAACGTTTACACGTTCTTGGCAAAGAATGAAAGATCAAACACATCACATTTTATCACAAAGAGTGATTAAAATTGGTAGTAAAGAACGAATGCAAAGAAGAAGACCATTCCATAGAAAAGATTGAACCAGTTGCCTAGCATAGAGCGGTATGAAGAAATTGCTTGCACTTGCAGACCCTATCTTAGATGTAACATAACGGTATATTATTAATAATATACTGTAACTGAGTCTATAGACTGTGTACCTGGCAAGATGGCGGATGATTCACGCGAACAGCAATAATATGTTATCTTATTTATCATAGTTGACAGATAGTGGTTAGAATATTTATATAACATACAATACAGCCTAACGGTGTTACTTGTAAAAGAAGTTTATTTCAGTCTATCATGTCATACTTATCTGAAACTGCAATCTCACGTGTTTGCGTATTCAGTTTCGCTGCTGGTTTTTAAACGGAAATGGATCGCGCATGCGTCAAGCCAATGTGACTGCACGCCACCTGAGAATTTAGTGAGTGCATGTTCTTGTATAATGAAGACACCTATGGCAAGTAATGCAGATATCACACTGGAATCTAAAATGATAAAAATAACAGAGCAGTTCACCTATTTAGGTAGCAATTTTGATTGCACATGAAATGTTAAAAAAGAAATTATGATACGAATTGGCAAAGCAACATCAGCTTTTAAAAGTCTAAATAAAATATGGAACTGCAAGTTATATAGTACTAAAACTAAATTATGAATTTTCAATTCAAATGTTGTATCAATCCTAACATATGCAGAGTTGGAAAATGACTAAAGATATAGAAAGCAAGTTGAATGCATTTGAAAATAGATGTCTGCGAAAAATAATGAATATAAAATGGAACGAATTCAGGAGAAGTGATGAAATCAGAGACATGTCTGGTCAACCACTAGTGACAACTGTTATAAGAAAGAGAAGATGGAGATATGTTGGGCACACCTTGAGGAGAAATGATCAACGAATATCAAAGCAGGCATTGAAGTGGGATGTAAAGGGTTCAAGAAAGAGAGGTCGACCTAAGGAAACCCTAAAACGAACTTTGCTGAGAGGCAGGAAATATCGGTCTCAGTTCCATGGAGGAGATTGAGCAAGTTGCCCCGGATAGAGCGGTATGGAGAAATTACTTGCAGGCTCTATGTAACGTATAACGGTACGAGAGGAATTGGTATTATGTTCTTGTATCCAATGTACATAGACAGATAAAATAGCAGATTAGAACAAGTCATTAACATAGACAACGATCGCGACGACCAATTAAACAACCAAATCAACGAATTGCTTTTTGCGGACGACCAAAGTTTAATCTATGAAGATAAATATCTGCTACAACATCACATGAATTCATTGCTAATAGCATGTAGAAAGTACAACATGAAAATCAACAAACAAAAGACCGAGACCATGAAATCAGCAGAACACCAAGCCAAGCAAACATACAAATAGATAACACCAGAGTAAAGCAAGTTTCTGAATTCAAATATTTAGGCAGCATTTTCACACAGGACGGAAAACTCGATAGAGAAATAGAGACAAGGTGTCAAAAGCAAATGCAGTGATCTACCGGCTGGCACCATTACTACAACACCCAAAGATCAAGATGGGAGTGAAAAGACAGATGGTAAAAGTATTTTCCTACCAACACTTTGTTACCAGTGCCAAACATGGTCTCTTACAGCTACACATCACAGAAAGCTCACCACGTGTGTAATGAAATGCTTGAGGAAGGCAGTGGGAGTCACCAGGAAAGACAGACTACGAAATGAGGACATCAGAAGCAGAGTGGGCATAAATTCATGCATCGAATACATCGAAATACAACAAATGCAGTGGTTTGGACATTTAATGAGAATGAAATATAACCAACCACCAATAACAGCATACACTAAAAAGAGATCGGGTTCTAGAGTTAAGGAAGCCCAAAAAAAAGATGGATAGACAATATCAAGACCACACTACATAAACACGGATACAACCACGGCCTTCTCTATATTTATCTACTACTGAATTTTGCTCCTTTCCTTTTTTGTGAAGAAGCAGCTTGCTGAACATTGCATTGAATATTCTGATTTTTATATCATTGTTGAGGAAAATGTTGGAACCGCAGACAATAAAATATTTCTTTTTGAGCTCCGCAGACATATACAGTACTGTCTAATGAGAATTTCATGTAACTGGTAGTTACAATTTGTATGACAATCTCCTTATGGTTTGTCGTGGCTAAGAACTTATCTTCATATCCAGATGATATGAGGACAGATCAGGTTCAATTTAATATGTCATAAATGCAAAACACTAAGTCTTATTGCTATACCATTTTCTGTTATCTGGAGTTTTGACCAGATGCAACTGTTAAGGGGGGAATTTGAGTTTTTCTCCGGCACAAAACTAGTGCTTATTGTGGTGGATGATAAACTAATTGCTTCAACCAGACTATCATGTGCCATTGTCATGTAATAGTCAACAGTTGGTGCTCTTCTAAATATTTGCATGATTTACTTGTTAAATTAACTTAAATGCTACATATATAATTATAATCGTAATTTGATCTACATTTTGGTACACATCACTTACTAGCTAGGCATCGTTATTTTGTTGTTATGTTTACAACACTGGCAACAGTTATGTTTACTGAACAAGGTACTTGTTAAATTAACTTATATTATACATATATAATTACAATCGTAATTTGACTGGGCATCGTTATTTTGTTGCTATGTTTACTAAAGAAGTCCGTTTGAGTCCGTATGTTTACTAAAATGTCCATATGTTTACTAAACACGTTTGAATAATCCTCCTCACCCTCCATCTTGAAAAATATTGCACGAAGGCCAGTATTTACGATGGCCGCGATACAACACAACAAGGGCGACTCATCTAGCCCTAGAACGCAAATTAAAACTCCCATCCCTACGCTTAACTGCAAGAGTGGACAGCCAACTACATATTCCACCTGGGAATAGACAATTCTACACCTCAGAACAGAACACAATCGACTCCGCAGCCACATGTATACAAATTCAAGATTGGCAATTCAGCCATGTGTACAAGCACATCATACTGCAGAACACAAACTTCAAGACTGTTCCGAATATGATATACTGAGGCAAACTCACTGGTCAAGGGAAACAACACTCATGGGTGTTACACTGAACATAAATCTTAACTAGACCTCTTTGTGAGCTACAAAAGACAGTGAAGTTTATACAAGAGACAACGTTGAATATATAAACAATATTTGAAGCGAACGAAAGGAATGAGGAAAGATATAAACAGCAGCTAGGGAAGTTTTATTCTTTAATGACGGAGTACAGTACACTTCCCATCAACATCATATTTCATGCTGACTGCGCTGGTAATCACAGATCTCCACAAGTCTACTTTTTCTTCTTGCGACCAAAGTCACTTACGCTTCTATTCCGACATAGGTCACGAACAGAACTGTACACCTTATGTTAGGTCTTCTTCAGTCTCCCGCAATTTCGAAGTATTACATCGCTAGGCCGGATTTCGTTCTTTGACCAGCAATGATAGGACAGTCTTGAAAAATGTGTTCCGAGTACTCCGCAGCAACAGACAGTCGAGTCGTTATGCAATTTAGGAAAAAGGACCCAATTTATGCCCATCGGCTTTGAGACTACAATGTCCGGTTATGAATCGAAATATTTTATTCTGTCAATTTATACTGAGCACTGTTATGCTGTCTTGTTCTGACCTGTATGTAATCTTCGTTTACTTTCCTCCGCTTTCGTGGATTGCTTCAGGGGTGTCTTTACTTTTCGTATAGCTCTGGGATAGGTGAGGCTGTTTCATGATTTCTTTAATCTTTGCCAACTCACTGCATTCTCGTTTCCATTAATACCGCAATGGGATGCATTGCTGAACCAGTTCTATTTTTATTGACAGCATCATGTAGTTCTACTTTATATAAAAGCCCGTCTTGTTAAAGCATGGAATAGCTTGGAAAACGGATCTTACTTCATTTAGAATGCCGATTGTAAGGGAATATGTATATTTACTGCTTACATTCTGCATCTGCAGGGCTACAAAAACTAATGTCCTAAACTCTGTTCTAAATATAGTGCATGTTTCTCCTGCTGTGAAAGAGTTACCAGTTTCCCCATTGGATTATGTGATGCTGACTCCCTGTTTTACAACGTCAACTGCAGAATATGTAAACACGCTTCGTTTGGATAATATTTTAAGTCACGGAGAGCAACAAACTTTACTTCTTCTTCTTTAAAGTAGTGTGCTTCACATCGGAGCCCAAATTTGGGGTGTAAAGAATAGAACCATTGCTATCTGCCACGCATGTCGTAAGAGACGACTAATGTTTGGCTGAAATCGGATGCACGTGTCCTAATCGTGTAGACGTCTATGCGTTTAGGGGCCTACCAAACCAATGTGCAACGTATACACATTCTTGGCAAAGATCAAACATATCACAAAGAGAGATTAAAATTGGTCGTAAAGAAAGAACGCAAAGAAGAAGAGGAGTAGTGTGTTTCCGTAACGTTTTTCAAAGGATGGGATTATTATTTTGTTATAGTTCCAAGTCAAACAACCCCCTGGAGGACCAGCATGTCATATTTAGTCTAGCCCCTCCACAGTGACTTGTCCGGTCTCTTGGAATCTGGGTGACCCTGCCAGAAACATAAGTTCCCGCCCTCATGCCCACTGTGCCATTGGAGCATACAAGCATGTATTACATAGAACTACATGTATGAAGGGTCCGAGATCAGCGTGGGCCAACAATTCTCGGTGTGCACACGGTACATTGTCGGAATACATGTTCTCTTCTGCGATCAACTTATGCTATGCGACTACTCTGGTATGTGTCATAAACAGGGTGGTGCACTTGAGGTCTTCACCGGTCCTCCATAGTTTGTTTTGTGGGGTTGTGTCAGTTTACCAAATTTCCATTCTCACTCTGCTCATGCAGTCTTGCAGGATGTGCTCTGCTGACTGCTTTGGTGCTCCACAGTCCCATTCTATGGAGGTGTGTTCTGAGACCGCAGTGTCTTGTTCTAAGCCTGTTTTTTTCCGATTAGTGTATTTATACTGTCGCGCTCTGAGTTGTATCCTCCGTCTGTTTTCTCCACATCATTTTTCTGGATTGTTTCAGGAGAGTCTGCTTCTGCAAAGCTTTGTGTTGTTGTGTTAGGCTTTCTCCAGCCCTTGCAAATTTGTCATCCTTTTCATTGCATTGTATACCACAGTGTGCTGGCATCCACTGTAAGACTAATTCTCTCTCACTCTCTCGCGATCGTTCTTACGGCCGTTTTTATCATTCTAATGTGATATTCTTCTTCTTCTTTGCGTTCGTTCTTTACGACCAGTTTTAATCACTCTTTGTGATATGTTTGATCTTTGCCAAGAACGTGTATACGTTGCACATTGGTTTGGTAGGCCCCTAAACGCATAGACTTCTACATGTTTAGGACATGTGCATCCGATATCAGTCAAACCTCCTTAGCCGCCTCTTACGACATGCATGGCAGGTAACAGTGGTTCTATTCTTTACACGCCAAATTTGGACCCCGATAACCACTCGGGCGAATTGCTTATCCTTCGGTGGTGTGTTCGGTTTCATCCAGCGTTTACTGGGTTCGCTCTCCGTTAGTCTTTTGCTGTCCCCAGTCAAACCTGCATGGCAGTAGGTTGCTATTTTCTTTTAGGGCAGCGACCCTTAGATGACCCGTCGGGGTCAAAGGTGCACGGGGACAAAGCCGCGCCACAATTAGGGAGCTGGCACTAATCCAGACCCTGCTCTCACCTCCTCGAGGTGACCCTGGAAACAGACGGTGGTTCCGGTCTGTCTAAGAGGGCAGGTGTCTTGGGGGAGCTACTTTTTCTGCAAGTAGAGATGCAAAGGTAGTCACGCTAGATGGAATCCTCTCGCAATACAGACGAACGAATGCCTGGAGTGACTATTAATGCTCTTCTCTCCCGGCCAATAGGAAAAGTTGGAAGGAGAAACATAAAGGATGAGAGGTGCATTCATCGAAGAGACGTGGACCTGCGTGTGGCGAAACTAGGAGTCCGCGCATGCTCTTTCTTGAGCCCGAATATGCTGGGAGTCGAGCTGAGTTTAACGTGGGCCCACATGGGGCGAAACTCAACATCCCATCACAGGGATGTTGGCACGATTTTGAGCCCGAGAGTCGGACAACCTAGACAAATGTGAGCACGGTGGAAATTGACGATGACGATAAGGCAGTCACCGGGGCAGAGCGGGCCCCATGCGGACGATGCACGGGTGGACCCACATGGGGCGAAACCCGGACCCCCATCACAGGCCCAGACGGGGACAGCTCAGACAAATGTGAGCACGGTGGGAATTGACGGAAATGGTGAGACAGACACCAAGACGGAGCGTGCACACATGCGGGCGATGCACTGGTGGGCCCACAGACAGACAAAAAAGCGTGGCACGCGCGGCAGGCAAGATGGTATGCGGACCACCCAAATGTGCAGAGAAAACTGGAAAACCCAGCAGAGGCGAAGCCAGTGCGCGTTTCCGCTCGCAGGGAACTACTTTGTACCTTGTAGTTTGATTGGGGACAATCAAAGTCTAGCGGAGCAAACCGTACACAAAACTGGACGGGCGGCAACCAAGGCTTCCACAAAACGACCAGTTCGCTTGGCAGATGGCGCTCATAAGCCCGGGAGGGCAGCCCGTCTACGGGTCGCTGCCCTAAAAGAAAATAGAAACCTTCTGCCTTGCAGGTTTGGTTGGGGACAGCAAAGGGCTAACGGAGAGCGAACCCAGTAAAAGCTGGTTGAAACCGAACACACCACCGAAGGATAAGCACCTGAGCTTCAATAGATACTGAAGGTTGTGCACGTACATCGTTCTTGATGTTTGGTTGTTTAAATATCACATTAGAATGATAAAAACGACATAAGAACGATCGCGAGAGATGACCCACCCTCCCGGGTTGATGAGCGTCATCTGCCCAGCTAACCGGTCTTAGTGTGGACAACTTGGTTTGCCGCATGTTTGTGTACGGTTTGCTCCGCTAGCCTTTGATTGTCCCCAATCAAACTACAAGGCAGCAGTAAGACTAATTCTGACTACTTAGCAAGCTGATATTTTTCTCTTATATTCTGGATAAGTTTGTCTTCTTTGGAACATGAGATGATATGGAGAACTGATCTTCTTCTTCTTTTCCACCATTTACTTGTTTATAGAAGTGTTTGGGGGTGGGGGTAGTGGTTTCGTGTGTGCTTGTTTTAAAGCACTTTGTAAGCTGATATTCATTTTCGTAAGGCTGCCCTTGATGCCGTCGCTCCATCTTTTGCGTGGTTTTCCTCTTGCTTTGTACTCATTATACTTTTTCTGTGTGGCTCTGTGGTAGACGATACCAGGGCATTCTTGTCAGGTGTCCAAACCATTTAATCTGTTGTTCTTTTATGAATTGCATGACTGGTTTCACATCCAGTCTTCTTATAATTTCTTCATTTCTAATTTGGTCTCTTATTGTCACACATGTAGCTCTTCTAAGACACCTCATCTCTGTCGTTATGATTTTCCGCTCATTAGCTGCTGTTATTGGCCATGTTTGACACTGGTAACATAGTGTTGGCTAGAAAATCGTTCTTATGAGATTTGCTTTAGTTGTTAGCGGTAATCTCTTTATCTGACAACAGTCCCAGAACCTAGTTAGCTTTTGTGCAACGGTGCTGATTTCGCTATCGATACTTCCATCTGCTGTGAAAATTGCTCCTAAGTATTTGGCCTCGTTTAGTTTATTTCTAGAAGGATACCTGGTGAAGCTACCAAAGAAAGGGACCTTCAGAAGTGTGAAAACTATAGGGAATAATGCTGTTGTCAGTACCTGGGAAAATACTAAGCAGAGTCATCCTGGAGAGACACCATCGATATAAAGCTAAGAGATGAACAGGCAGGCTTCCGACCAAATAGATCATGTGCTGACCAGATAGCCACATTACGTATAATAATAGAGCAAAGTATTGAATGGAAATTCCCACTTTATATCGGATTTGTGAATTATGAGAAGGCTTTTGACAGTATTGATAAGGGAAACCCTTTGGAAATTAATGAGGCATTATGGAATCCACAGAAAATTATTAACCTAATAAAAGCAACATATACAGATATGAAATGTAGAGTTCTTCATGAAGGTAAACTAACAAATACTTTTGGAATAGAAACAGGAGTGCGTCAGGGATGTCTTCTATCACCTTTGTTGTTCTTACTGACAATAGACTGGATTATGAAGACCACAGTAACTAACACCAGAAATGGAATCCAATGGACTCTGACAGAGCAACTAGATGATCTGGACTTCGCTGATGATATAGCCCTTCTGTCACATACACGAAATCAGATGCAGGATAAGCTAAACACATTGAATCAAAGGTCCCAGCAACTAGGGCTGAACATTCATAAGGAAAGACAAAGATATTGAGAATTAACCAAGCAAACGACAACTCGATCTCCTAGAAATCCCACTTCAAGAGGTAGAATCATACACATATTTGGGCAGCAACGTAGACAAAGAGGGTGGAACAGATAGAGATGTTAAAATAAGAATACAGAAGGCAAGAGGAGCTTTCATTGCACTGGGAAACATTTGGAAGTCCAAAGAAATCAAATCTAGAACAAAATTCGGATATTTAACTCTAATGTTAAAGCAGTTCTACTGTATGGGTCAGAAACATGGAGAACAACTAAAACAATAGCGCATAAATTGCAAACATTCATCAACTGGTGTCTGCGCAGAATAGAAGGAATAAGATAGTATGATAGGGTCACAAATGAGGAACTTATGGAGAGAACGAGACAGATTCCAGTGAACGAACAGGTTAAAAAGAGACGCTGGCGCTGGATAGGACACACTTTGCGAAAACCGGAGGGAATATAACAAGAAGGGTCCTTGCCTGGAACCCGCAGGGGCAGCGAAAGAAAAGGAGGCCGAGAAATACATGGAGACGAGATTTGGAGGCGGAGATCAACAATATAAGAAGAGCTGGAGGGAGCTGCAGGAGATAGCTAGAGATAGGAAGACTTGGCATGAGTTGGTTGAGGGCCTATGCCCAACCCGGGGTAAAAAGGTAAAGAGAGAAGAGAGAGAGATTTCAAGCGAACGAAAGGAATGAGGAAAGATATAAACAGCAGCTAGGGAAGTTTTATTCTTTAATGACGGAGTACAGTACACTTCCCATCAACATCATATTTCACGCTGACTGCGCTGGTAATCACAGATCTCCAGAAGTCTACTTTTTCTTCTTGCGACCAAAGTCACTTACGCTTCTATTCCGACATAGGTCACGAACAGAACTGTACACCTTATGTTAGGTCTTCTTCAGTCTCCCGCAATTTCGAAGTATTACATCGCTAGGCCGGATTTCGTTCTTTGACCAGCAATGATAGGACAGTCTTGAAAAATGTTTTCCCGAGTACTCCGCAGCAACAGACAGTCGAGTCGTTATGCAATTTAGGAAAAAGGACCCAATTTATGCCCATCGGCTTTGAGACTACAATGTCCGGTTATGAATCGAAATATTTTATTCTGTCAATTTATACTGAGCACTGTTATGCTGTCTTGCTCTGACCTGTATGTAATCTTCGTTTACTTTCCTCCGCTTTCGTGGATTGCTTCAGGGGTGTCTTTACTTTTCGTATAGCTCTGGGATAGGTGAGGCTGTTTCATGATTTCTTTAATCTTTGCCAGCTCACTGCATTCTCGTTTCCATTAATACCGCAATGGGATGCATTGCTGAACCAGTTCTATTTTTATTGACAGCATCATGTAGTTCTACTTTATATAAAAGCCCGTCTTGTTAAAGCATGGAATAGCTTGGAAAACGGATCTTACTTCATTTAGAATGCCGATTGTAAGGGAATATGTATATTTACTGCTTACATTCTGCATCTGCAGGGCTACAAAAACTAATGTCCTAAACTCTGTTCTAAATATAGTGCATGTTTCTCCTGCTGTGAAAGAGTTACCAGTTTCCCCATTGGATTATGTGATGCTGACTCCCTGTTTTACAACGTCAACTGCAGAATATGTAAACACGCTTCGTTTGGATAATATTTTAAGTCACGGAGAGCAACAAACTTTACTTCTTCTTCTTTAAAGTAGTGTGCTTCACATCGGAGCCCAAATTTGGGGTGTAAAGAATAGAACCATTGCTATCTGCCACGCATGTCGTAAGAGACGACTAATGTTTGGCTGAAATCGGATGCACGTGTCCTAATCGTGTAGACGTCTATGCGTTTAGGGCCTACCAAACCAATGTGCAACGTATACACATTCTTGGCAAAGATCAAACATATCACAAAGAGAGATTAAAATTGGTCGTAAAGAAAGAACGCAAAGAAGAAGAGGAGTAGTGTGTTTCCGTAACGTTTTTCAAAGGATGGGATTATTATTTTGTTATAGTTCCAAGTCAAACAACCCCCTGGAGGACCAGCATGTCATATTTAGTCTAGCCCCTCCACAGTGACTTGTCCGGTCTCTTGGAATCTGGGTGACCCTGCCAGAAACATAAGTTCCCGCCCTCATGCCCACTGTGCCATTGGAGCATACAAGCATGTATTACATAGAACTACATGTATGAAGGGTCCGAGATCAGCGTGGGCCAACAATTCTCGGTGTGCACACGGTACATTGTCGGAATACATGTTCTCTTCTGCGATCAACTTATGCTATGACTACTCTGGTATGTGTCATAAACAGGGTGGTGCACTTGAGGTCTTCACCGGTCCTCCATAGTTTGTTTTGTGGGGTTGTGTCAGTTTACCAAATTTCCATTCTCACTCTGCTCATGCAGTCTTGCAGGATGTGCTCTGCTGACTGCTTTGGTGCTCCACAGTCCCATTCTATGGAGGTGTGTTCTGAGACCGCAGTGTCTTGTTCTAAGCCTGTTTTTTTCCGATTAGTGTATTTATACTGTCGCGCTCTGAGTTGTATCCTCCGTCTGTTTTCTCCACATCATTTTTCTGGATTGTTTCAGGAGAGTCTGCTTCTGCAAAGCTTTGTGTTGTTGTGTTAGGCTTTCTCCAGCCCTTGCAAATTTGTCATCCTTTTCATTGCATTGTATACCACAGTGTGCTGGCATCCACTGTAAGACTAATTCTCTCTACTCTCTGCGATCGTTCTTACGGCCGTTTTTATCATTCTAATGTGATATTCTTCTTCTTCTTTGCGTTCGTTCTTTACGACCAGTTTTAATCACTCTTTGTGATATGTTTGATCTTTGCCAAGAACGTGTATACGTTGCACATTGGTTTGGTAGGCCCTAAACGCATAGACTTCTACATGTTTAGGACATGTGCATCCGATATCAGTCAAACCTCCTTAGCCGCCTCTTACGACATGCATGGAGGTAACAGTGGTTCTATTCTTTACACGCCAAATTTGGACCCCGATAACCACTCGGGCGAATTGCTTATCCTTCGGTGGTGTGTTCGGTTTCATCCAGCGTTTACTGGGTTCGCTCTCCGTTAGTCTTTTGCTGTCCCCAGTCAAACCTGCATGGCAGTAGGTTGCTATTTTCTTTTAGGGCAGCGACCCTTAGATGACCCGTCGGGGTCAAAGGTGCACGGGACAAAGCCGCGCCACAATTAGGGAGGCTGGCACTAATCAGACCCTGCTCTCACCTCCTCGAGGTGACCCTGGAAACAGACGGTGGTTCCGGTCTGTCTAAGAGGGCAGGTGTCTTGGGGGAGCTACTTTTTCTGCAAGTAGAGATGCAAAGGTAGTCACGCTAGATGGAATCCTCTCGCAATACAGACGAACGAATGCCTGGAGTGACTATTAATGCTCTTCTCTCCCGGCCAATAGGAAAAGTTGGAAGGAGAAACATAAAGGATGAGAGGTGCATTCATCGAAGAGACGTGGACCTGCGTGTGGCGAAACTAGGAGTCCGCGCATGCTCTTTCTTGAGCCCGAATATGCTGGGAGTCGAGCTGAGTTTAACGTGGGCCCACATGGGGCGAAACTCAACATCCCATCACAGGGATGTTGGCACGATTTTGAGCCCGAGAGTCGGACAACCTAGACAAATGTGAGCACGGTGGAAATTGACGATGACGATAAGGCAGTCACCGGGGCAGAGCGGGCCCCATGCGGACGATGCACGGGTGGACCCACATGGGGCGAAACCCGGACCCCCATCACAGGCCCAGACGGGGACAGCTCAGACAAATGTGAGCACGGTGGGAATTGACGGAAATGGTGAGACAGACACCAAGACGGAGCGTGCACACATGCGGGCGATGCACTGGTGGGCCCACAGACAGACAAAAAAGCGTGGCACGCGCGGCAGGCAAGATGGTATGCGGACCACCCAAATGTGCAGAGAAAACTGGAAAACCCAGCAGAGGCGAAGCCAGTGCGCGTTTCCGCTCGCAGGGAACTACTTTGTACCTTGTAGTTTGATTGGGGACAATCAAAGTCTAGCGGAGCAAACCGTACACAAAACTGGACGGGCGGCAACCAAGGCTTCCACAAAACGACCAGTTCGCTTGGCAGATGGCGCTCATAAGCCCGGGAGGGCAGCCCGTCTACGGGTCGCTGCCCTAAAAGAAAATAGAAACCTTCTGCCTTGCAGGTTTGGTTGGGGACAGCAAAGGGCTAACGGAGAGCGAACCCAGTAAAAGCTGGTTGAAACCGAACACACCACCGAAGGATAAGCACCTGAGCTTCAATAGATACTGAAGGTTGTGCACGTACATCGTTCTTGATGTTTGGTTGTTTAAATATCACATTAGAATGATAAAAACGACATAAGAACGATCGCGAGAGATGACCCACCCTCCCGGGTTGATGAGCGTCATCTGCCCAGCTAACCGGTCTTAGTGTGGACAACTTGGTTTGCCGCATGTTTTGTGTACGGTTTGCTCCGCTAGCCTTTGATTGTCCCCAATCAAACTACAAGGCAGCAGTAAGACTAATTCTGACTACTTAGCAAGCTGATATTTTTCTCTTATATTCTGGATAAGTTTGTCTTCTTTGGAACATGAGATGATATGGAGAACTGATCTTCTTCTTCTTTTCCACCATTTACTTGTTTATAGAAGTGTTTGGGGTGGGGTGGGGTAGTGGTTTCGTGTGTGCTTGTTTTAAAGCACTTTGTAAGCTGATATTCATTTTCGTAAGGCTGCCCTTGATGCCGTCGCTCCATCTTTTGCGTGGTTTTCCTCTTGCTTTGTACTCATTATACTTTTTTTGTGTGGCTCTGTGGTAGACGATACCAGGGCATTCTTGTCAGGTGTCCAAACCATTTAATCTGTTGTTCTTTTATGAATTGCATGACTGGTTTCACATCCAGTCTTCTTATAATTTCTTCATTTCTAATTTGGTCTCTTATTGTCACACATGTAGCTCTTCTAAGACACCTCATCTCTGTCGTTATGATTTTCCGCTCATTAGCTGCTGTTATTGGCCATGTTTGACACTGGTAACATAGTGTTCGCCAGAAAATCGTTCTTATGAGATTTGCTTTAGTTGTTAGCGGTAATCTCTTTATCTGACAACAGTCCCAGAACCTAGTTAGCTTTTGTGCAACGGTGCTGATTTCGCTATCGATACTTCCATCTGCTGTGAAAATTGCTCCTAAGTATTTGGCCTCGTTTAGTTTATTTCTAGAAGGATACCTGGTGAAGCTACCAAAGAAAGGGGACCTTCAGAAGTGTGAAAACTATAGGGGAATAATGCTGCTGTCAGTACCTGGGAAAATACTAAGCAGAGTCATCCTGGAGAGACACCATCGATATAAAGCTAAGAGATGAACAGGCAGGGTTCCGACCAAATAGATCATGTGCTGACCAGATAGCCACATTACGTATAATAATAGAGCAAAGTATTGAATGGAAATCCCCACTTTATATCGGATTTGTGGATTATGAGAAGGCTTTTGACAGTATTGATAGGGAAACCCTTTGGAAATTAATGAGGCATTATGGAATCCTACAGAAAATTATTAACCTAATAAAAGCAACATATACAGATATGAAATGTAGAGTTCTTCATGAAGGTAAACTAACAAATACTTTTGGAATAGAAACAGGAGTGCGTCAAGGATGTCTTCTATCACCTTTGTTGTTCTTACTGACAATAGACTGGATTATGATTTGGTTTCGGGTTGGTGGACTCAGCGATGGCATCTGGTTTCGATATTAATTTGTTCTGAGATACAGATGTGTCAAACCATAACTGTTAAATGCAGATGATCCCTTATATCTATTAATTTGGTTGACAATGTAGTCAGAATTTGATTCCGATTATTATGCATTGAATAAATAGGTCCAGAAAGTTCAGAATTTGTAGTGACGTAATCTTCTATCACCTTTGTTTGCAAGTGGATTTCCACAATCACGTGGAATTGCCTATTTGGCCTTATATTTCAAATACCGTGAGTACAAAAAAGATCAAGAAACTAGGGAAAATCGTGCAGTACTGAAATAACAAGCACTGAAACACAGAATAACTAAGAGAGAACAGTGCAATAGACAGGGACCAGATAGAATTAATAAAATAGAGAAGAGAGGAACCATTATGGATTGATAGAAACTTGACAATTGATAGAACTTAATTAAGAGTTATGACAGAAAATTATAACAATAAAACAATACGAAAAAGTAATCTATAAGGTCTACAAATATGAATAGAAGAGGCAGATCTTTACACCTGTGTCTACGAAAAGACTGTGAAGACCACAGAAAACAGAAATAACAGCTGACGAACGAGCTTCTCACCTATAAGGGGGGGATTTCTGTGTTGCACTTTTCTCGCTCACTTGTGTTCTGTATTTTGGTTGACTGCTTATATGTGTTCTTATTACCAATCCTTATTTATTTAATGCTTTGTTTGATTTGTTGTCTTTTATTATACTTTCAAATCGTTAATGTTTTTATACTATTAACGACTTTTTCGTTTTACTCCTGGATCTAAAGCAGTTATTCAGAAGACAGACTACAAGAACGGATCTGATGTGAAATCCGAATCATAATCGAAATAAGCAACATTGAAAGGTCCCAAATAGCTAAGATAAAGGACAGATTGAAATAACAAACACGATCCCTAGGAAACATAAGAGAAATATGAATTGGCACTAAAAGAGGGTGGAAGAAAGATTTAAAATAAGAAACTAGAAATTATGCATATGGAACATAAGAAAAAATCAAATCAGAACAAAATTGAATTTAATTAATGTAAGCATTCTAGTATGGCAAACATGGGAATAAAAAAGCTAAATGAACTTATCAACTTTGTCTGCAAATAAGGGAATAAGAAGTAGATAACAAAAGAGGAAATGGAACGAAGACTAGATTCAGAACGTAAATGCGCGAGACACTCAAAAGGGAACAAACAAAAAGGTCCTGCTGGAACTTGAGGAAGAAAAAGGGGCGAGAAATAGGACAATTTGGGGAACAAATAAAAAGAGTGGAGGACTGCAGAGATAGTAAAAAAGATGCATGTATGGCAGCCAGGTAGATAAAAGAGAAGAAAGAGATCAAGCAACAAAGGAATGAGAAAATAAGAAGTTTATCTTTAATGGGAGAAGACATCCCATAAATCATATTAGCTACGTGGAATCCAATTCAGAAGTATTTTATTTGGACCAAAACTTAGCTTATTCGACACAACAGAATAGACTAATTGTAGTTTCACGAATTGAAGATTACTAGGGATTTGTTCTGACAGCAAGATAGGACAGTTGAAAAAGTGTTCGAGACCAGAAAGACAGTGATTTGATTTAGGAAAAAGAACCTTATAGTCGTTTGGAGAATCAGATGAAAAATTTTATTCTGCAATTTAACGAGACTTATGAGTGCTCTGATATCTGTAATTTGTTTCTCGCTTCGGTGCTAGTTTCGTACTGGGCTGAGTGTTAGATCTTTAATTCTTATCACAGCACGCATTTTACGAATGGGATGATTCGAACCAGTTTTTTTTTTGCAGCATCATGAGTTCTATTTATATAAACCTTTTTAAGCTGGAAGTTAAAGGATATTCATTTATCGATGTAAGGAATTGATATTTCTGTTACTTCTTGAGTACAAAACTAATGTCCAAATGTTTAAATATATGTCTTGTAAGTTCCAGTCTCCCCATGATTCTTGTACCTTTTTAACGTCAATTCGATAACAGTTCTTGATATATTAAGTCTGGTGAAAATTTTTATCTCTTTTAAAGTTATCTTTATCAGTAGGTAGTTAACTATTATTTACGCACGATCTTCAACTTACATTTGGGCTGAAATCGTCATGTCCAATTTGACTCTATGCTTTAGCTCTAAACATGCAATAATTAACAATTCAAAGATAATTAAATGGGTAAAAAGGTAAAGAAAGAGATGTTTCAAATTTTTAAGATGGGAATTTAATGTTATTATAATCCTAGGAATATTACTGCTCACGTATTGTCCGTCCTAATGTGCCTCCGAAACATAGTTCCTATCAGTCGTCAACAGTTTGCATAAATATTAAGCAGAAGGGGAATCCTTGGTCAAGCATTGGTTTAATAATTTTCGAACTTCTATCAGACAGTTTGTCATGAACTGTCATGTCACGGGTCTCAGTTTTCGGATGCAGTTCTCTTTCTGCCTCATATTCGATCTCTTATGGTCCAAGCCATTATGAGTTGTCTACGCAGTCATTTAGCTTTTTTCACAGTGTTTATCTTCCATGTTCCTCGGTTTCTCATTTTCTGGGTTCAGAGATCGCTTCAAACTTGTTTGTTAGCTCTTGCAAATTGTCTCTTTGTTACCACGTGATCTAACTATGTCTACATTCTTGCTTTAGTGTTTTTCATTAATTTTCTCTCTCTTGTTCTTCTTTTTTCATATCATCTTTGTGTTTTTTGTTCTCTTTACTATTTTTTTTGCTTTAGTGCTTACATGTTAGCTTGCTCCGTTCACATTTCTAGCGCTCTTACTGATGGTAAATTCTTTTACCTCCTTATGCCTTTAACTTCGGCATTGCTTATCTTCGTTGTTTCCTTTACCGCTTCTTGCTTCGTTTCTTGTGTCCTTATCTCAGTTTATTTATTCTTTGGTCTTTAATGCACTCTGGTTTAGGGGTTACCCGGCACCTAGTGGCGTTCGTGTTTCTACTTCAGTGCCCTGTACAGTGGTTCCGTCTCTAGGCGTGGTGCCTTTCGCAGTGGGCAGTTAGTATGATCCTTCGGATAAGGACGATCTGAGTGATTAGTTTCCTCTCAATGACTTGAGGAACTAATCAGGGTGATTCAGATCGGGACGTGTGGAACGAGCATGCTCTGAGGCCAATAGGACGAGTGATTCTGGGCCGGCTAACACTTTCTGGGGTGCATTTGGCCTGGAGTTGAAGGACAAAGGACGTTGAAATCACAAGATGGCGTGGACAGAGCGGCACTCGAGAGGACATGAGTAAACGCCCATAGGCCAGACGGGACCTCGACATGACAGGTGGTTGGAGAGACGGACCACAGAGGCAAATGGCATGCAAGCAAGCGAAAAAGGGGCAACGGGAGAGATGCGATGACCCAAAGGCGAGAACTGGCCCAGAGGAAAACACAGGGCGATTGCGCAGGAGGCCCATGATTGGGACAATGGAGCGGCAAACGACAAACGGCGGGGCAAGGTACCGACACAGTCCTGGAGAGCCAAGTGGAGGAGCGCAGGCACCTAAAGAAGAACTTGCCTCAGGAGTGGGGCGGAAGAGAGCGACAGATGGCTGAACCAAAACACGAAACTCGCGAGTTCTGAACGGAAGTGACGTACCTCTGATTGGGTTTAAAACACATACGAAAAGAAAGCAAAGAACGAGAAGTACCTCCGCTGAGATATTTCAGCAACGTTAGTGGACAAGTTTGCGCAGTTTCACGTTGTTGCATCTGATCAAACCGGTAGTACTAATTGCACTGAGAGTGATTTTCCCTATTTTGAGTTCCTTGAACTAGATTAGACTGATCTTATCTTATTTCCCATTTATTGTATAGATTTTGCTTGGAGGTAGTGTTTTGTGTTTCTTCTTTCACATTTATTGATATGAATGTCTAGGTGGCTTGTGATTCTTTTGTTATTTTGTTATTTCTTTTTTGTATTGTGTGCATTTTAGGTTTCTGTCGTTCACTTTATTGTTGTTCTTTGTTGCTACTGTTTCATCCAGCTTCTTTATTTTTATTTTTGTTCTTTTAACATTAGTCTTTAGACTTCTTTCTTTATTTCGTCATTTTCTTATTGCTTTTATTGACTATTCAAATCGTTCTTATGAGATTTGCTTTAGTTGTTAGCGGTAATCTCTTTATCTGACAACAGTCCCAGAACCTAGTTAGCTTTTGTGCAACGGTGCTGATTTCGCTATCGATACTTCCATCTGCTGTGAAAATTGCTCCTAAGTATTTGGCCTCGTTTAGTTTATTTCTAGAAGGATACCTGGTGAAGCTACCAAAGAAAGGGGACCTTC
Source organism: Arion vulgaris (assembly GCA_020796225.1). Classification (NCBI taxonomy): domain Eukaryota; kingdom Metazoa; phylum Mollusca; class Gastropoda; order Stylommatophora; family Arionidae; genus Arion; species Arion vulgaris. The sequence continues at coordinate 26,995,498 of CM036758.1, read as the reverse complement.
AGAAGTGTGAAAACTATAGGGAATAATGCTGTTGTCAGTACCTGGGAAAATACTAAGCAGAGTCATCCTGGAGAGACACCATCGATATAAAGCTAAGAGATGAACAGGCAGGCTTCCGACCAAATAGATCATGTGCTGACCAGATAGCCACATTACGTATAATAATAGAGCAAAGTATTGAATGGAAATCCCCACTTTATATCGGATTTGTGGATTATGAGAAGGCTTTTGACAGTATTGATAGGGGAAACCCTTTGGAAATTAATGAGGCATTATGGAATCCACAGAAAATTATTAACCTAATAAAAGCAACATATACAGATATGAAATGTAGAGTTCTTCATGAAGGTAAACTAACAAATACTTTTGGAATAGAAACAGGAGTGCGTCAGGGATGTCTTCTATCACCTTTGTTGTTCTTACTGACAATAGACTGGATTATGAAGACCACAGTAACTAACACCAGAAATGGAATCCAATGGACTCTGACAGAGCAACTAGATGATCTGGACTTCGCTGATGATATAGCCCTTCTGTCACATACACGAAATCAGATGCAGGATAAGCTAAACACATTGAATCAAAGGTCCCAGCAACTAGGGCTGAACATTCATAAGGGAAAGACAAAGATATTGAGAATTAACCAAGCAAACGACAACTCGATCTCCCTTAGGGAAATCCCACTTCAAGAGGTAGAATCATACACATATTTGGGCAGCAACGTAGACAAAGAGGGTGGAACAGATAGAGATGTTAAAATAAGAATACAGAAGGCAAGAGGAGCTTTCATTGCACTGGGAAACATTTGGAAGTCCAAAGAAATCAAATCTAGAACAAAAATTCGGATATTTAACTCTAATGTTAAAGCAGTTCTACTGTATGGGTCAGAAACATGGAGAACAACTAAAACAATAGCGCATAAATTGCAAACATTCATCAACTGGTGTCTGCGCAGAATAGAGGGAATAAGATAGTATAATAGGGTCACAAATGAGGAACTTATGGAGAGAACGAGACAGATTCCAGTGAACGAACAGGTTAAAAAAGACGATGGCGCTGGATAGGACACACTTTGCGAAAACCGGAGGGAATATAACAAGAAGGGTCCTTGCCTGGAACCCGCAGGGACAGCGAAAGAAGGGAGGCCGAGAAATACATGGAGACGAGATTTGGAGGCGGAGATCAACAATATAAAGAAGAGCTGGAGGGAGCTGCAGGAGATAGGAAGACTTGGCATGAGTTGGTTGAGGGCCTATGCCCCAACCCGGGGTAAAAAGGCAAAGAGAGAGAGAGAGTTTATTTCTATTTAATTGTAAGGTTTTCTGGTTGCCTACTTATTATATTCATGTTGTACTCCCCACTCTTGATATTAATTAAGTAAAGTAACCTTTCATCATACCTCGTTGGATATAGGTCAATACAGTGTTAGGACTGTATTTTTCATTGACCATCGGCACACGATGGGTGATGTGGTTAGCATCACGCCGGCCGCCTTTACTTTCCCAGAGCATGTCTGGTACCCAGTTGAGGCTGGGTCGACCTGAGAGCCGTCGCGGTCTGGAAAAATTCCACGCGCACTGCGGGAGCTGAACCCAGACCACGAGCCTTGAGAAGCGAATTCACTAACAACTACACTACCGCGGCCCCTTGATATTAACTAAGCTCAAATAGTTCTGGAGAGATTCTTCATTTTCTGTTATCAGTACTTGGTTATCTGCAAATAAGTTCTGAAATATTATTTTCTTCCTCTATTCCTGCTTCTTTACCTACTTATGTTGTCCATGAATGTTATAAACAGCAGCGGGGAGAGCACACATCCCTAACTCTTGAGTTTACTGTGAATGTTTTTGATGTTCCGGCTTTTGTTCTTATGCAACTTTTATTTCAAATGTATACTCTTGCAGACCTTGATAAAATGTTTGCTGATTCCATATTTTCTTAGACAATCCCTTAGTTTGTTCATAGCCAACTATAAACTACTGGGCCTTCTGGCTCAGGTAAGAATTATTGGGAAATCAGACCCCAACTACACCACGTGACCTCGCATTCCAGTATTAGTGTATATAGACGAATTCATTTTAAAATCAACACAAAATGCTAACTCGAAGTCATATTATGCAACGAGTTAAGTTTAACAATAAGGAATATCAATATAAATATTTTTCACCAATAAATAACCATAGACTCACCGAATTGAGTAAAATTGCAAAAAGCGTGCAGTGTTCTATCAAACATCTGTATTTTCCAGATCCCTTTTCTTATCTAGGTCAGGGAATACCCGGCCAGTTGTCTGGCCTGTGCTAGAGCCTGGCTGTGGTTTGTTTCTATCGACTCTGTCGAAGACTTCCAGATTAACTTTTCCTGGTCTATGAATGTCACACTACAGGTCTTGTTATGGAGAACGGATCTTGAGTCGCTAAAGACTGCAATATTTTTTTGCTGCCACCTGCTGGTTGTTGAGAATCTCTACGGTTGCAAGGTAGGCTGTTGCCTCTGCACTAAAATTGGTGCATGTTTCTCCTGCTGACAGAGTGGTTGTTTCCATGGGGGTGTATAATGTAGATTCCGTTGCCTCCCTTTCTGATAGCATCTGGGAACACCCGTGTCCGTATGCTGGCTCTTGTGGCATTAGGGGTGACCTGGATCTTTGCATATTTTGAGGTTATTCCTGGAACTACTAAATGTATTTGGGCCATGTTCATAGCTCTGGTGTTTTGGTTTCCCACATTCCTGGGTCAGTTTCTAAAATATCTGTATGTTGCATGTGGAATTCTTTTGCCACATGTTCTCTCTCTCGCTATCATTCAGTGTCGGCACATGATCATTTTTGTTGGTGGGGCCGGATTAATATTTTTGGAAAAATCTTGGTTTTGGGTTATTTTACTAGTATTTACAGTCATACATGATTTATGGTGGGGTCCAGCGCCACTGCTTAGTGATATACAAACAGCCTTTGCCAAGAACGTAGTTTTACGTGACATCTTCATTACCATTTGGAGCTCTTGGTGCTTGTCCTTCGGCGATGTGTCCGATTTCAACCAGCGTTTACTGGGTTCGCCTTTGACCGTCACCAGTCTACCTGCAAGGCAACAGATTCCACGTTCTGATTCTTTACCTCTGAAGAGTAAAATTCGTCTAAATGGCGATACGGAAAGCAAGTTTCACGCTAAATCAGAGGTGCCATATTACACACTTGCTTGAATTCATATAGGGCGAACGAAAAAAAATCCAACAAAGTAGCAGTCTCCGCTCCTCTATTGTCTATTCCCAGGTGGAAGATATTGGATGTCCACTCTTACCGTTGAGCTTATGGATGGAAGCTTTAATTTGCGTTCTAGGGCTAGATGAGTCGCCCTTGTGTTATATCCGTTGACATCAGCTCTGCCCGCTCTCGAGTCAGGGCATTGTTTGCAAGAAAGTCGGCACGCTCGTTACCCTGCACTCTAACTACGCCTTTTTCTTGAGATATCTGAATGCTGTCCACCCATTACATGTGCAGACTTCCAGATTAAATCCTTTGAAGCATATTCATTTGGTCTGATAATCATGGCATACCTGTTGAGATACCCATGAGAGCCCTGGAGGCAGCAGTAATCTCCATAGTCATGCTCGATATCTCGCAAGCACCGCAACAGGAGTGATGTATAAGTAGTAAATAAAGTATCACAGCAGTAAATTAAAAAAAACAACATGAACACTGTACAGAAATCCTATCAAAACGTTTAATAAGCACATGCATTTGTCTCAAGAAAACATTTCAACGTCAAAAAAACTGGTACAATTTATGTCAAAAGTGAACTTGCCAGTTTGTCTTTTCAACATGCTAACTATTCAAGTAAACCTAACATTACTAAAAATAATAAATTAAAAATTGCATAGGTGAAAACAACTGACCTCCATCTATGTCATATAAGAAAACTGATTTTTGAAAATTGCAATGTGCGGGAGTAGATTGTTCAAGTTCAGAGATGATTTAAAAAAAGTTGTCACTTGTGACAATTTATTCTAAGATAAATTATATAGTATTCTGGTTTGTGGTTGCTGCAGGTGTGTAAAAAAAAAAATATACATGCTGTAATGGAGGTGTTTGATCTGGGAGTTGTTTTGATTTTCACAAACAAATAAGGTAGGGTTCTTAGCTTCAAGATAGATAAACATAAGAGCCAACCCTGTTCCCAGATGACCACCAAATATTTTATGTTCACTGTATGTTAGGTTGTTTCAATCAAGTCATTGGGTTGTCTGACGCACATACAAGGACACACAAATAAAAAAAGAATGGTAGACTTAGTTGTCGGCTATTTAACTGTTGTAGTTTTTCCATTCTGTTTAGTCCTCTTTGCTCTCAACAGTGGTAGAGGAGGGATTCGATTTTAGGGTGTCGTTGCTAACGTCATCCTTTGGAGTAGAGTTGTCATCACCATTTTTCTACACAAAAACAAACAAAAAAACCAGACAATTATACAGTTTAGTTGAGCTTACATCTACACCTTTCATGTCACATATATTTATAGTATACAATATGAAGTGAAACTAACTCAACTCTTTCATTATGCCAACATTATAACTGGATATAACTTTGGACAAAGTATGTGATGGCTATTGATATACACCCTCCCCCCTTGACTACACAGCACCGATTTCAAATTCAAAGGATTCCCATGCAAACGATCAGGGCTTCCTGTAGCTTGTGTACACACCATGAATCTTTGGCTCTAACCTCAGAATTTATGCGATACATTTCTCAAGAGAAGCGTAGACTTCGCTATTGACAGCCCAGTGAATATTGATACGTTATACTACAGTGCTGGATTCAGAATCCTACATTGTGCAAGTAAGGAATGGGGGTATGTATATAAGCAAGAAGGTAAAAACAAATGAAAATTGAAATTTTTTCAGAATGTGTCATTGTTCAATCAATCAAGTGCCATGTTTGCCGGCGTACATGTCTCTCCATGTTGCAGTTCTGACAATCTTTTGTCGAACCACAATGTCAGACAATCCCAACATCTCCCTCTGTTCCCCATGATATCATCTTTCCTGAACTTTACCTGTCACCAAATGTTCTAAGCCTGCTCTTTGCATGATATACCGGAAGAACCTTGATGGTCCGATTGTTGTTCTTTTGATAAGGTTTCTTTGTGTGCAAGCCTGTTTTAAAACTGTTTTCTTTGCTGTCCATGGAAGATTCAGCACTCTCTGTAAAAACCACATCTCTGGCTTCCAACGATTGTTTGTTCATGATACACCGTCATACCATAAGTATTGGTTCAATATAATAACAGTAGTCCTTGTTTCAGATTGTTAAGAGTACAATAATTGCATGCCAATTGGTTTATATTTTACAAAGATATATTTGTGAGTATATTTCCTTTTTTCATGTAAAGAAGACTTATAAACTTACTCCTCTGCCTCTACGGAATCCACCACGCCCACGGCCTCGCTCATGGGTCCACCTGGAGATGGTCCACCTTGGTAACCATAGTAACCATCATAATAGCCACTGGGAGGTGGGCCATAATAACGACGATAGAATGGACGTCGGCCACGGTAACCTTGGTCGCGCTGAAGAGGAAACTCTCCTTGATCCTGGTTGAAGACATAATACAATTTATCATTTAACAGAAAGCAATAAACAGATGCAATAAACACTCTTATACAAAAGAAAATCAGGAAAGAAGGCAAAAGGAAGACCACAAAAAAAGATAGATAGCATAGCAGAATTCTGTCCAAGAGCAAAAATAGCTATCACCCAAGCCACTAGAGGGTGCAAGATAAAAACAGACATCTACGACACCAACCCATGGTAACAGTCCAGAGACAAGAAGAAAGTAGTAACAAAACTCATTAGGAACAGATATTGAATGATATATATGGTATCTTTCTTTCTTTCTCGAATCCTGTATGCCTCACAGCGTCAGGTCAGGAAGAGATTTCTAAAACGGGCCCTAGTATGCGATTCGTAGATAGTCTCTTTCGTCGCCTCTTATCTCTGAGGTCCATCTTTTGCGTGGCCGGCCTTTTGCTTTGTACCCATTGTATCGGAGCAGCATTGCTCTTTGGGGTGCACTGTCTGATGGTAATCTGCTTACGTGACCGAACCATTTAATTTGTTGTTTCTTGATGAAGTCTAGTACTGATGTTGTACCCACTTTTTCCTGATGTCTTCATTTCTCAACCGGTCTCTTCTTGTTACTCCTAGCATTCTGCAGACACTTCATCTCTGTTGTGACTAGTTTTCTTCTATCGCTTGTTGTCAGCGTCCAGGTTTGGCACTGATAGCATAATGTGGGGAGAAAGATTGTGTTGAACATTGCTCTTTTGTGTTCATGGTGACGTGTTTGCATCTTAAAATTGGCGCCATTTGCCCTATCATTTGATTTGCTTTGTTGCATCTGTGTTGAATTTCATTAGTTATTCTTCCATTTGCTGAAAAAATGCTCCCAGGTATGTGAAATCTTTTACTTGATTTAGTAGGTGATTATCGATGGAGATGGTAGTGTTTTCTCTCTGGCGAATGTCATTACTTCTGTTTTGTCGATGTTAATTCTCATGTTGTATTCGTACATGCTAACTGGAGTCTGTTGATGTGTTGTTGTAGCTGTTCTTCTGTTGTTGATATGATTGCCTGATCGTCTGCAAAAAGAAATTCTTTTAAGAGTTCTCCGAGGTTGTTTCCTTCGCTGGTGTTAGTAATTTACAAATGTGGTCAATGTACGTGATGAATAGCAGCTTGGATAGTACACAACCTTGTCTTACTCCTGACCCTACGTGAAACTTTTCTGATAATCCTGTATTTGTTCTAATCGTACATTGGCTGTCAGTATAAATGTTCTTGCAAAGGTTGATTAGGTGTTCATTAACCCCACAGGTTGTTAGTATTTTCCACAACTTGTGCCTATCTACGCGGTCGAACGCTTTTTCCTGATCTACAAATGCAACGTGTAACTGTTTGTCGGATTCGATAGTCCTTTCTACTAACTGTCTGAGGGTGAATATTGCGTCTGTACAGCTTTTGTTCTTCCTGAATCCCATTTGGGAGTCATTAAGCTGTGGCTCGATGATGTGGCGGAGCCTTTTCTCAAGTATTTTGCAGAATATTTTCCCAGTGTGGCTCAGTAGCGCTATGCCTCTATACTTTGTACAGTCCCTCTTGCTACCTTTCTTCTTCCAGATGGGAACAATTGTAGCATTCCTCCAATCTTCTGGTGTTTCTTGTGTGATCCAGACTTGGTTGAATAGTCTATGGAGCCAGCTGATTCCTACCTCTTTAGTTGCTTTGATTAGGTCGGCCGGGATATTGTCTGGGCCTGGTAGTGTTTTATTAGGTGGGGCCATATTTACAGCATTTCTGATCTCTGATAGTGTTCTACTTCTGAAGTTACATTTACTATGTGTTCTTGAGTGTTCGGTTGGTCCTCTTGTTGTAGGTTGAGAAGTTCACTAAAGTATTCTCGCCATCTGTTCATTATCATTTTTGGATCATTAAGAGCTTGGCCGTTTTCATCGTTAATAATTTCAGTTGGGTCATATTGTTCTTGTCTTTCCCGCATAGCTTTAATTTTCTTGAAAAAATGTCTTGTTGAATTTTTGTAGTCTGAATTTAATGTTTCGCCATAATCTTGCCATGCTTGTATTTTAGACTTCTTTATCTTTATTATCTCCTTGGCTTGTTTTCTAGCTGTTCTATACTCAGTGAGGTCGTTTTGATGTTTGTTTTTGCCCATAAGTTGTATCTGTGTTTTTTCTCCTTTACCGCTAGTTTTACTTCGTCATTCCACCAAGTTGTGATTTTTGGTCGGGTACCTCTGTATTTTACTGTTCCGCATGTTTCTTTGGCTGCTTCTAATAAAGTTCTCTTAAATACTGTCCATTCTTCTTCTACTGACTTGCTTTCTTCAGTTAGTTTAGCAAAATTATCTGTGACTCTTTGAAGATATGACTCTTGTGTGTTGACATCTGTTAATTTATTGATTTTGACTATTTCTTTTGTAGTCGTGTGTTGCCCTATATATATGGTATAAAATATATAATATATGAACAAAAAATATGGTATCTGAAAATCACAACATATCTGCTTGGGTGGGGTTAAGGAAACAATTAAAATGCACACCTCCAAGTACTGTTGTCTGCCTCCGCCACCACCACGACGAGGTGGTCCAAAGTAACGTCGGTTCTGGTAGAACGGTCTACCTCTTCCACCACCACGACCCCTAGGAGATGGGAAGTCCATTATGGATTCTTCTTCCTCCTGGAAGCTCTGAAACAAAAATAAAAACCAATGTGACGCATGTCAATTTCTTTAATCTCCACAAAACAAAAATTTCCAGTAAAAGACTATACTTAATATAAAGCTCTTGATATATTACTTTGACATTTTCCTGCTATCGGATGGACAATTAATGGGTTGTGTGAATGTTTGGGGGGAAAAAAAGGTATACGATGAATTGGCACATGGTTTTTACCCCATGTGATCTGTATACACAGAAATGCCACCTGTCGAAGAGTATTGCATAAAGCACAAACTCAGTAGGGATCTCCAGAAAAAATGGTATGTGAACAGAATAGTGTGGTCTGGATTTGAACCAGCAACATTTGTAATGTCAGCCAGCTGCGTAACCACTTGCGCACAAAGACCCCAAAGAATAAAATACTATTGAATGAATGAAAATAATTTGTAATCACCTGTCTAGGTCTGCCTCCTCGTGCTGCACCTCGATAGGCTGGAAACCATCCACCTCTTCTGAATCTACGACGGTCAGCGGCATACTTACTGCCCTGCACATTACCACCTTCGGGACCTGTCACATTTGCTGCTTCATACCCTGAAAACATAGGTATAAGTCACATAAAAGAGCACAGTACTTTCCAGGAACTGCTAGAATATAAATACTCGATGGGTAGCTTTGTCAAAAATTGTTTTTGTGTTGAGAAACTATAAAACGAGTACAGCTTTGCGTAAATATTGAAATCAAATACTGCAACCCTATAATACTATAACTTGACACCTTAGCATAAAATGTTTAATAATTTAACAAATATACCTTCTCTCCTTCTACGACGTCAAATTCAACTTTCTCACCATCTCCAACACTACGAAGATATTTTCTTGGGTTGTTCTTGACTATGGCCGTCTGATGAACAAATATGTCTTCCTTTGTATCATCGCTGAAAAAATGAGAAAAAACAGGTAAGTCAAAACTGCTACATTATTGATGCTAGAGACTTTAAAATTAAAACCAATCACTATGTTATGATCTTTACAGTACAATGCATTCTTCACTGGCATGTTGTTTGCTGCTTCTATTCTGTGAGCATTGAATTTTCCATAACTAGATCGCTAGCAGAATATAACTAGGTAAGTAATGAGACAATCTTGAGAAAAATATAAAAAGTGTTGAGTTTTGTTGCAATATCTTTTGGTTAGGTATTAGGATAGAATGCTGGCAGTATCTAAAATGTAAGAGGTTATACAACTTTTACATACTTTTTTTTTCAAAGTAAGGTGATCCAGCAAAGATTTTGGAAAGTTAAAAAAATACATGGTAAAAAGATGGATGGAAACTTGTAACAATGAAAGTACAGTGAAACCATCATGGTTTCTGTTTTGCTGTAGGAGATAACCTACCTAAAGAGTTTCTCCATAATACATTTGTTAAATGAGAACGTAGAAAAGTGAATTTGTCTACCAATAAGCAAAGAACAGTTAATGGAAAAATTTAATTTCTATTGTTATTTGAAGCTGGCTGAAAGAACCAATAAACACATTACAATTGCAGAAGTCGTTCTTTGGACTATAATTATGTCCCAGTGTGGTGCTATAGAGCGCCAGTGCTAGAAACGAGAGTGGTGGGTTGTTACTGGCAGCCCGGTGGTAATTACTGCAGTCTTTACAATCCAGTCTTGTCAACAACAAAGTTGATAGAAGGCATCCCATCCCTGTCGCACTCCTGTTCCTCCATGAAGAACTCGTACATTTAATATCTATATATATTGCTTTTATTAGGTTAATAATTTTCTGTGGGTTCCCAGTGTTGCATCAATTTCCAAAGGGTTTCACTATCAAAAGCCTTTTCCTAATCCACAAATCCAATATAAAGTGGGGATTTCCATTCAATACTTTGCTCTATTATTATGTGTAATGTGGCTATCTGGTCAGCACACGATCTATTTGGTCAGATGCCTGTATGTTCATCTTTTAGTTTTATATCGATGGCATCTCTCCAGGATGATGCTGCTTAGTATTTTCCTGGAACTGACAACATAATTCCTCTACAGTTTTTGCACTTCTGAGGATCCCCTTTCTTTGGTAGCTTCACTCCAATCTGCTGTTATTTCATAAATAACTACTCTCAACTTAAATCCTCAATGAAATATTTTTCCAGTTGACAAGATCAAAGCAATGATTAAATCGGGACATCTACTTGACCAAAAAATAAAGTTCCACATTTAAAAAAACATTTTTATATCTTCAATAAAGAGATATCACATGACATTTGAATGATTTGCAGTAGTTAAACTTAAAGCTTCAGATATTTTACTATTGAAAGCAAGCAAACACTTCAGATCCATTTTCAATAAATGTAGGAAATAAGAAATGGGATTACAGCAGCAGAGGAAGACAAGCTCATAGAAATATTCAGAAATTCCAAGATAATCCCTTGCAAATAGCTAGGATCATACATATTCTCCAGAACTATTGAAGACAGCTTTGGAAGTGTTCATGCTTTTCTGTAACGACATGCTTCTGGAAATAGTATATATACTGTTGAGCACCGGTAAATTTTATTCAAACGGATATGTTAAGAGGGCATTGCCTCATCCTATTAAAACTGAACTTCATTAGAATATTTAAGCTAAACAAATGATATTACTAGATGTGGAAAGATAAATAAAGCAAATAAATTAGTACTGTGTGATATAGGATTCATTCAAATTGAATAGTAGAAAAGAATTCATTCTTGAACAATTTCATAAATGGGAATATTTTGGAGGTCCACTGCAACACAAAAGATAATTATTTAAAAGGGGCCCATCTGTAATGAAAAGGTTCTTTGTGTTCGTTCTTTACGACCAATTTTAATCACTTTGTGCTGTTTGATCTTTGCCAAGAACGTGTATATGTTGCACATTGGTTTGGTAGGCCCCTAAACGCATACTCATTTTGGAAACATGCATCCGATTTCAGCCAAACCTCCTTAGTCACGATGTGTGGCAGGTAGCAGTGGTTCTATTCTTTGCACCCCAAATTTGGGCCCCGGTAACCATTCGAGCGGAAAAGGTTAAATACCGCTGTTCTTTGGGGTTTTCCATTCTTTCTCGATCGTCTTTTGATCATTCTTATTGTGATATATAAACAGTCGTTGCCAAGAACGTGTTTTACATAACATCGTCGTACCATTTGGAGCTCTAGTGCTTATTCTTCGGTGAAGTGTCCGATTTCAACCAGCATTTACTGGGTTCGCGCTGTTAGCCTTGCGCTGTCCCCAGCCAACCTACAAGGCAGCAGGTTGGGTTGTCTATTCAATAGTTTGCTTCATCGACATGGTACTCTGACTCTTGTAGTTTAAATCTGGCCGGGAACTGAAGCTTTTTTTTATATTTCAAAAGTTGCTTGACTTCAAGGTCTCAATGACCTTGAGTTTTCTTTGAATTGTTTTTCCCAGTGAACGCTAATCATACACAGACCTGATAAAGGATTTTTTAAACACGCCTAAAGGTACGTAAAGACCTCGATTGTGCAAGTAAGTTGTCACAGGAAGAACTAACACGGTCTGAAGTTTGTTCTAATGGGTGGATAGAATTCTGTATGTTCTACTACTTCGCTTATTAAACTTATATTTTCAATCCATCAATTCATTACGGGTCCAAATTTGGGGTGTAAAGAATAGAACCACTGTTACCTGCCACTCATGTCGTAATAGGCACTAAGGAGGTTTGGCTGAAATCGGATACATGTGTCCTAAATGTGTAGAAGTCTATGCGTTTAGGAGCCTACCAAACCAATGTGCAACGTATACACGTTCTTTGGCAAAGATCAAACATATCACAAAGAGTGATTAAAATTGGTCATAAAGAACTAACGCAAAGAAGATTAAATAATACCAAACTACATATTCAGTCCTCGCTAACACTGAAATTTGTTTTTAAAAATGCACATATTCCATGAATACTCTTGGTTCAAGTATTTGTAATCAATTTACTTAATTTACTAGTAATTTTGCAAACTATTTTTTTAAAGTCATAGTGGGCTAAATTATCAAATTTATTCCAAACCACCACTTTTCACACAAGTTTAAGTCAATATCATTTGAAAATCTAGTCTTTCAATATTACATTTTAATTATATATAATTTAAATAATCTGTTAATCATTAATTATCATAAATAAAAGGCAGTAATTAAATTTGTTGTTAGTCATCAGACCAGTCACTTGTCAGATCCAATGATTTTTCAATGAATATATTTCAAATTGAAATTAAATCTTCCAATTAATTTCTTCCGTTCGATGACATGCTAAAAATATTAAATGTAAAATAAAACTCCCACTTCAAAATCTTGCCCCATCAACACCTTACACTGAAATAATAAACCCGGTCAGGTTAGTCAGTTAGTGTCCCAGACATCACATGACCTACTAATTCTTCTGGCCGACATGACAGTTTTCAGCATATTTTCATGTAAATTGTTTAATCTGATACTTCGTGATACAAACGGGGCGAAACTGCGGATATATTCTAGTTTACATTTTGATTGATTATATTTTTCACCAACGAATAGCCGAGCCACGTGGTTGAATATGGACAAAGAACCAAGGTGCGCTGATTATGACTCACGACTGCAAATCCCTAATGTTCGGCAACTAACTTGAGCACTAGCGTTACTGTTGTTCAGAGTTAGTGGATCAAACACCACCTACCTCTCAAACGGCAACTTACCGGTTGATAAATCCATATCCACTTTTGACATTGAACCATTTCACGGTTCCTGTAATATGGGAAGCTGCAATAGACGAAAAAAGTTTATGGACAAATAATTCTTTTAAAATAATGAATCATTGTAAAGATCGATAGATAAACGAGGCCTGGGAAATTCCGGTTTACTAATCGACAGTTTTGCAACTAAACGCTTTGAACAAGTGAAAATCTAAAACATCATTCATATCGTGACGATTCGAAATAACGGTTTTACATACCGATAACTTTTTTTTCCTTTTGTTCTGCTTTTTGTTCAGGCGCCGGCTTGTTTTCAACCTCAGACTGATTTTCTGTGTCGGCCATGGCAGATGGTAAATGCCGTTAGTTGGTACTACTAAAAAAAACCCACTTTTCCTCACGGTCTTTCCCTTACCATGTCCTTTCTCGCAATGAACCAGGGATCCGGCTAGCGAACATTCTTGCACGCGATTGGATAAACTTTTCTGACGTCACTGAAAAGGAATCTTTGTATTGGCTGACAAGAGTCAGGTTACTTTAAAAAATCGTTCCATATCAAACGAAATTAACATGGAAACGAAAAATTGACAGCGCATGAGAGGAAATAGAATATTTTTTTACACAGCAAGCCATGTGATGCAGACAATATAAGCATACACGTGTGATGCATACAGTATACAAAAATATATAAGAGACGACTAAGCACTTCAACGAAATAGCAATGTTTTCTTTAAAGTGCAAGGTTGTTTATAAAGAAACAGTGAACATTGTTAATACTTCATGTGATTTTCAGCTTCATAGATTTTGCACCGTCATTCCATTTCGTATAACCTGATTTCCTGTTTCATATTTTAAATACTTCCTCGTAACTAGGCTGCAGAAAGAAACAACCTAGAAATATATGGGTGAAAAATGTACTGCCCGACACAAAGCCACTATTGATTTCAAAGAATTTGCAATAGAAGCGTCCGTGTGGTACCGGTGCTCACAAGGGAAGTAAAGAGTAGTACCACTGCGACCTACAATGCATGTCGTAAGAGGCGAGTGATGTAGGACCTAGGGAAGCTACCCTGGTGAATAAAAAACATCGCAGAAATCGGTTGTGCCGGGGGTCAAAGGTGCTGTCAGAGGGACGTTATGCTAGGGTCAGTGAGCTGGATCTGTCGTCAAGCACAGTCACGGTATACAGGTACAAAATCCTATAAATGCACGCATCTCCTGGCCGATGTCTAGGAAAAATTGCATACAGGGAAGGATATACTCACTCCTCCGGAGTCCATGGCCGCCTATAATTGCCACATTCGGTAAGAATCCATGAGAACGATTCAATGTATCGTGGCGATTGCAGTATACTCCACATATGAGGCCAAGCGCAGATACATTTATTGGGTAAGTCGACCGAGCGCAGATCCTAAAGTTGCGTTCTTGTGCCTGACGAAACTACCCTCACTGGAAGCACTATGGTGGGTGATGTTGGCGAGCGCAAATTTAGTTGCGCTTCTAGCGCCTAATGAAACAACCCAATGGGCTATTTGTGTGCAGCCCCAGTTCAGTGTTTCCGGGGCCAGGAAAAAGTAGAGATTGCTAAGTGCCGACACTCGTCTTGGAACGGCTGAGAACGCTCCCAATTCGAATAACCTCACCATGGCTAGAAAAGCACGGCCGATAATGTAAAGGTTTGACTGGTCGTACAAATCCAAACATTGGCGAAGGCCAACACTTTTCAGATGCGATCGTCTTACTCTTGTAAGATGACATCCAAACACTGTGGCTCAGATCAAATAATGGCCAATTGAAAAGAGGAAAATTGATCGTTCGCGTGACAAGCCTATGTGCCAGAAATGAATGAGAAATGTTCTTTATCCGGAACGACATCATATAGTCAGAAAAGGTGAACAGTGTAGACATACTCAGGAGTAGATCATAAACGGCGAAAATGATCGTTAAAGAGCAATGAATACACGAAGGAAGGGAAAGTGTGGGGGACTTACTGTCAGCGAGACAGACTCAAAACATTTTCCGTAGGATAAAGCCAAAAGTCCTACACGTGTATGGTACCATACACAAGTAGATGACCTAAGGACCGGGGTTTAACGTTAGTCGTTCTTGTCAAAGATCAATTATATTTCACAATAAAAATGGTTAAATTGGTCGCAAAGAACGGAAGCGAAGAAGAAGAAGGATGTGCTGGCCTACTTGTATGCGCATAACTGGCACACCGTACAATCGCTCTTATTAGGCTCAGATCACATACAAATGGGACCTAGTTATTCTTGTCTTTTCATGGGTTATCTTGAACGCCTAGTATGGACTACATATGATGGCCCTCATCCGTCTGTTTATCACAGATACATTGATGACTGTATTGGCATTACTGATATGCCTGAAGCCGATTTGTCACGCTTCATCAATTTCATTAATGTTTTCAACCCGGCTATTCGTTTTACCTCTCACATCTCCACTTCTAGTGTCAACTTTCTTGACATTACTACAGTGTATCACCATATACCTATCCACTATCACTACATCAGTATATTATACGCCTACTGATGCACATAGTTTTCTCCTTTATACTTCTTCCCATCCCTAGGCTTTCCGTGATTCTTTGCCATTCTCACAGCTCTTGCGCCTTCGTCGCCTTTGTAGCGGGGACGAGGATTTTCTTGATAGAGTTCGAGAGATCCTTGATTTCTTCCGCAGGCGCCTATACCCGGAGAAGGTGCTTGTATCTGCTATGAATCGAGTTCAGAAAATTACTCGCCAGCAGACCCTTACCAACCAGCATAGGACTGCTAACTCTGACAGGGTAAAACTTATCTTAACTTTCCACCCCATAGTTCACTGGTGAAAATGTTTTATTCCGTCATCTATCTATCTATCTTTAAGTCAGATCCTGAGACCCGTTCAGCCTTCCCCAACTATTCTTTGGTGACTTACAGACGGGACAGAAGTCTTAAGGATAAGTTGGTCCACAATCGCCTTAAGTCCAATATCCGGAGTCATTTTGGCACTGTCCTGTGTGGTCGTCGGCGTTGCAATACGTGTGCTTATGTGATACAGACTCGTACTGTATCTTTTCCTATAGCCACGTTTGTTATTATCACTTGCAAGCGGTGTGCTAAGGCATATATCGGCGAAACAGGCAAAATGCTCAGTGACCGTTTCGGTCAACACTTACGCAATATACGCCAATGCTCTGTGACCCATGTAGCCACTCATTTCAATGGTACTGAACATTTGGGTGCTCGTGACGTCCAAGTCACTGCCATCTGATCATGTTCCTCTCATGATCGCAGTCGATTTGTTCTGGAGAATCGCTTTATTTCTTTATATGGTACTTTGCGACTTCATGGACTCAACGCTCTACATTTCTATGCTTCTTAGTACTTTCTCTTCTCATTCTTTATATTTTATATGTGTAGATGATAAATGTATATGAGTCATATATTTACTTGATGTTTTATTGTTTCTCTTCTTTTTCCACTTCTAATTTTTCTGTATTTATTTCGTTTTTAGTCACATATTTTCATTCATTTTTTTACTGTTGTAATATCTATGTCTTCTTCTTCTTTGCGTTCGTTCTTTACGACCAATTTTAATCACTCTTTGTGATATGTTTGATCTTTGCCAAGAACGTGTATACGTTGCACATTGGTTTGGTAGGCCCTTAAATGCATAGACTTCTACACGTTTAGGACACATGCATCTGACTTCAGCCAAACCTCCTTAGTCGCCTCTTACGACATGCATGGCAGGTAACAGTGGTTCTATTCTTTACACCCCAAATTTGGGCCCCCGGTAACTACTCGGGCGTAATATCTATGTCAGTCTATATGTTGTGTTCTGTGATATTCGTTACTTTTGTTGTATCGTTTGCTTGATAAAGGCCTTTTTGGTCGAAACGTTGCTGTATATTGTCATTGTATATGTAATTTGTAAAACTACAGTACTTTGTTATTACGTGTTTCTACAAATCATACAAAATGGTTAATAAAGGGTCGATATGGAGCGTTCGAAGAAGGTCACAGTGGTACTATTCTTTGTTCCCATTGCGGGCCCGCACACCACACAGGAGAGACGTAGGCGATCATGTATCTCCACAAATCTCTGTCTTTGGTGTTTGTTATCACTCAGATGTTGACGCTCTACCGTGCCATGAAGTCAGGCTAACCAAATTTTTGTATCTCTCTCTCTGTCGTCCTCTGTCTCGTCTACCCTCTATTTTTATCGGTTGTCACAATGTGTTCTAAACCTCCTCCTCATCACATGCCCGAAAAATGATGACTGCTTCTTCCTTAGATTGATGATACGTTTTCTCTGTGTCTTGATCTCATTCAACACCTCAACATTAGTCATTTTAGCAGTTCATGGGATTCGCATCATTCTTATGTAATACCACATCGCTGTGGCCCTCATAGATTTTTCAATCTGTGTGTTCATTGTCCATGACTCACAGCCGTATGCCAGTATTGATTCTATGTAGCACTGAATAACTCGCTCTGAAACAAGCATAGAAATAGAAACATATATATTTGTTAACGTATAGAAAACATTAGCATCAAAGAAAATAACAAATGTCCAGAAACTGAAAATCATGAAGTGTTACATAAACTCAGCATTGTTATTTTGTCGAAAACTTGGTTAAATAACAAACCGCTGGAAAACATAATCGAGGTTTTCGAGTTGTGGGTATACAAATGACTTGACGTACCCCTCTCCGCTTCTCGTAGGGCCTCAACAATTGTTCGCCACTTTTCTCGGTCTCTGGCTGTTTTCTGAATGTCCTCACAGGATAGACGAACACTCTTCACTTCTTCAAGAAGACTTCGTCTCCAGATCTGCTGAGGACGACCCCTTTTCCCTGTGGGTTATATTCAAGTGCTTGTCTAGTGACACTCGACTGTATCTTCCGTAGTGTATGACAAACCCACCTCCATTTTCTCCTCGTAACCTGGGTCATCATGGGTTCTTGTCCTGTTCTTATCCACAGATCTGTGTTTGCACTTCTCTGTTTTACCACACTATCTCAGCCTGAGAATACGCCGAAGACATCCGTTGACAAAAGAGGTATACACAAGGATAATATCATAAAGTAAAAAAGAACGAACAAGTAAGTGCTGAAGCAAATAGGGGTGACAGAAAATGATTCAAATAAATACAAGTTAAAGACAAATACTGTATTTTTTGTCATTTTAAAAACATGAGACATTGTTGAAGACCATATCAAGAGAGGGGACAGTTTGAGAATGAGAACAACGGAAAAACACAGCTATAATTAGGGACGGAGGAAAAATCAAGTGGGGAGAATAGACAGCAGCCTGTTTCATCAAGGTAAGGAATGGAATTGAATGAAAGTTAATTGCAACAAATCTCCGCACAAGAGGAGGATGATATTTTGAGTTGTGGATTATTTACGAACGGAAACCGTTTTGATAATTTTCTGTCTTTTAGCTCTTCTGTTCATAAGTTTAAAAACATGTTTGAAAAAACAGACGTAGCTAGATGTAGAACAGTTGGCTTGGTTTTGGTATTTTTGTGTATACTATAATTTGTGTAATTAAATTATAACTGGTCCCAAGTAAATATTTATATTAAATAGATCGTATAAATATATATATATATTCTTAAGTCAACTTCAATAAGTAACTAATTAAAACTGCTGGAAGAAGTTAGCTACTAACTTCTAAGCTACAAAAGTTAGGACAACAAAAGCGATGTGGCCCAAAATGATTTAGCAAGTTCCTTATCCAGAACCGTCTCATTGCATCATAACAATAACACACCATGCTCATGCTCTTTGGCTCAGAACATCCAAAAGTTACATTGGAGTTATTGAAAGATTATTGCTGGGCAGATGACGTTCGTCAGCCCTGGAGGGCAGGTCGTCTACGGGTTGCTACCCTGAAAGAAAATAGCAACCTGCTGCCTTGGCCTTGTGGGTTTTGGCTGGGGACAGCAAAAGGCTAACGGAGAGCGAACCCAGTAAACGCTGGTTGAAATCGAACACACCGCCGAAGGATAAGCACCTGAGCTCCAATAGGTACTGAAGGTTGTGCACGTACATCCGTTCTTGATGTTTGGCAGCTTATATATCACAATAGAATAATAAAAACAGCCTAAGAACGATCGCGAGAGAGAGAAAGATTGTTATCTAGAGCAAACACAATTTAAACATGTGCGTATAGCAGACAGTGAGGAGACTGGCATGAGTTATGGAGTTGAACCTGAATATCATGCTTACAGAAATCAGATGTACCGGCCTGTTGGCACCTAACTGTTGCACAATGTACTTTGATTCAAAGGTAAATCACACACAAACCACAAAGCATTGTTAAACAAATGGTTGACATTTGGAACAAACTTCACTTTTAGCATTGGCATATTTTTTTCATGTCGAGGCACAGATATGACCACTGGTGGGAATTGCTATTAATAGCCATGCTGAAGGGCCATCCTGGCACCCATTATGAGCATGCTACTTTGATGTTTCCACAAACATATGCTGGATTTGGTGCAAACAGTTAGGTTACTAGACTTAACTGTTTGCATTTGCTCTGAAGTTAGATCATTTCTCAGTAATACCATCCTTCTCGCTCATTACTGACTTTGCCAGACTACGACAATGCAGCCTGATTCCAGGACTACCATGAGGAGATTGTGTTGGATTGTTTGTCAGAGCTGAAGTACTAACACTGAATTGACACCTTATACAATGCATCCTTGACCCAGCAATAATGGATCTTCTTCTTCTTTGCGATCAATTTCATATGTCCAGTCTATGAGTTGGGTTGCCTTTATAAAGTGGTACATCAGTTGAAATAATTTGAGCATTCCCCAAAGCTTGCTCTATGTACTTTGTTCATGAGACCATGTTTCCTTTCACTAGTGTAGGTATAGTGGACAGGTCTGAAGGATGTACACCGGAGTTTGCATTTGATGGATTAAAATGATACACAATAACTCTACTTTTGTAGAGTATCATAATGGGGAACTTGAAGCAGGAATTCAGCTTAAAAATAAGACACAATCTGTTTTTAGAGACATATATTTGTGTGTCTATTGGGGGTGTTGCTAGATTCAAAGTAATATGTTTTATTTTTAATGATTTAAAGACATCAAACTCATTTTTAGTTCTTCTTCTTCAATGATCCAGCAGCACTTGAGCTTTTGCCCTTCGCCCAATGCTATGTAGTGGTATCTGCATGTGTTTGTAAGTTGTTCTTTTGTTCCGTATAATGTGTTCCATTTATCTGGCCTTGGACCTTGGAGGAAGGAGGGTCTTTCTGATGTCATCTAGTGCTTGACACTTGAAAAGGTGGTGGTGAACGGTTTCATGATGATGTGCACACAGTTGGCACTCTGGAGTGTGTTGTGGTTGAATCCTGTTCAAGTGATTATTAAGTGTTATGTGTTGGGTTCTGAGTCTAAAAATGGTGCTCTGATCTCTTCTTGTAAGGTGGTTGATGTTGTCATTAAGGTTAGGGCTGGCCATATGGCTGTACACCTCTCTTCCTGTGTTTCCCATGGCTCATCTGTTCAGCCAAATTTCTTTATTTGTTGTCATTAGGATTTGCTTTGCTGTATGGAGAGTTGTTGCTGTGATTGGTTGTTCCTGTGTTGACCCTTTCTTGGCTAGCCTATCTGCTTTGTCATTTCCAGGTGTGTTTGAATGTCCAGGGATCCACTGCATGGTTATTTTGATGTCATGTGATGTAATAAGTCTGTCAATATCTATGGCTATATGGGATAGTTCAGATTTACAATGTCCACCATCTTCTAGAGCTTGAAGGGCAGACATTGAATCTGTGAAAATAATTATGTTTTGTGCCTTTGATGGAAAGGCATCGAAAACAGTCTTCAGATGGTACAAAGCTGATTCTATCACATGAATTTCAGCCTCATAATTGGAGCATATCTCCCAGCATGCACCAAACAGCTCTTCAGATGATCTGTCTGGGTATTGTATATATGCTCCGTAACCTGCTTTGATGGTGGCTTTAAATGCAGATCCATCAGTATAGACATGTACCCATTCTTGGGGATAGGCATCAATGGTTCTTTGAGATGCTATCATAAGGCTTCATTTTTAGTTAAGACTGTCGATAATACTTTCTTCCATGTTCTTCTTCTTGAACGCTCCATATCGACCACTTGTGAACCACTCTTTGTGATTTGTATCTGATCTGAGCCTAAGAGCGATTGTATGTTTTGCCAGTTATGCACCGACAAGTAGGCTAGCACATCCGATTTCTGCTATGCTTTTTATTTACTAGGGTAGTTTTCCTAGGCCCCTACCTCAGTCGTCTCTTACGCCATGCCTTGTAGCATTTCTTCCATGTAATATTGATTACCTTTGTTTTCTGTTATTAGTGTTAGCATACTCCTGAGTGTCAGCTGTGTGCACATCATCATGAAACCATTCACCACCACCACCTCTTCAGGTGCCAAGCACTAGGTGAGATCAGGAAGATAAATGGAACACATTATACAGAAAAAAAAAACAACTTACAAACACATGCAGATACCACTAAGCAGCATTGGGCCAAAGGGCAAGAGCTCAAATGCCGCTGGATCATTGAAGAAAAGAAGATGTGTATTAGCACACTGACTCAAATTACTGTCATTAATCTTCTTTGTACATTTTCAGATGTCATCTTGAGAATAGTTTCAAAGTAAGCAGGGATCAGCCTAAAGTTGTTTTTATCTGTACAGAGCTTATACACAGTATGATGCTGGTAACATTTATAGCAGACTTTTCTCATCATCATGTATTGGATTTGTAGCTGATGATAAATAATTGCAAACACAAATTTTAAAATTCTAAACATGGGGCAATTAACGTCCAGACAAAATACAATAAATATGGAAACCAGTAATCCTTATATGCGGAATTGGTTGTGTGCCAATATAGTTATCAGGGAAACATCTAAAGTTCTTGCTGTTCATGTTCATCAGGAGATCTCTCGGATTCATAAAAATATGCAAAGGGCTATTGGCACCTCTCAACTATGTCAACTGAATTGCAGTCGGTCTGGCGATGGCATTGTTAGACCATGGTGCACAACATGTGACAGGTGAAATGGCTTTGTTCAATTACATTTTTTATGAATTTTTATATCCACTTCAAGTATTATTATGTTTATCATTTATATCTTTCCTCGTTCCCCTTCCTCATTTATCAGGAACCATGCCATTCTTATTGTTTTCTGTAAACCACTGCGATGTTTGATGAGACCAAAATATTTCAGTTTCAAAGACATGCTATTTATAATGGAGTTAATGTTCTTCATTCAGGTCTTGTAGGATACCTATATTTTTCCTTGTTAAAGTTTCAAAATATTATATTTTTCTTCTTTATTGCTTGTATAATATTAGGTTAGTGATTCACATCCATGTTACCCCAGGAAAGCTGCACATCCTCAATACTTGTTCCCTTTCTTATTTTATGCCATAAGTTCTTCATGCTAATTATCCTCTGGGTTACCATGGCTAGTCTTCTTCTGATTTATTTTGTATAGCTCCATTGTTGTTAAATTACAGAATCAAGATATAACAAATTTGTAACATTTTCATTATTTTTTACTATTCCTCGAGGCAGATGGCGAAGAGAGATTGTTGCTATATGTGACCAACAGTACAAGCCACGGATCAATTGGTCAAGACTCTATTCGTCAAAGTGGCCAGTAAATCCATATGAAGTTGGCAGAGTTTTCATCCCACGTGCTCACAGACTGTATTACAAGTCAACAGAATTTCATGAAGACTTGCGTTTCTCCCTCAGTTTCATAGAAAACTGTACAGAAATACAAGTGCCGAGGTCGTTGTGTGAGAAAGCATGGCAGTGCCGGGGACGTATAAAGCGTAATAATGTTCGCATGCGAATGGGAAGCCATGACCTGGAAGCTACCATTTATGTAATGTTAGAGTTGTTGTCACAAGAAATTTTTGGAGACAATGAAGAAGTAATGAACCAGTTACGTTCTCTATTGAATAATCCAGAAGATGAAAATGATGGCTGTCTCGTTATGTAAGTTATTTATGCATGTTTTACACATCTTCTAGAACATTTGCTGCTTTCAAATGTATTATGGTCAATGCATTTGTTTAGTTGTTCATGAAATGATCAACCCGATCTTTCCAAGACAGAGTGTATCAGCTGTGGTGCAGAAAGCATGATAGATTTTAGGACACACACACTCAAATGTATGGGCGCTCATGTGTTGTCAGGGCTCACGAGGGGAGCAAAGAATAGTAGCACTGTGACCTACAAAGCATGTCGTAAGAAGTGACTGAGGTAGGGGTCTAGGAAGGTACTCTAAAAAATAAAAAGTGTCGCAGAAATCGGATGTGCTGGCCTTCTTGTAGGTGCATAAATGGCATAACGTAGGCTCTAGGCTCAGATCACATACAAATCACAAAGAGTGGTTTAACAAGTGGTCAATATGGAGTGTTAGAAGAAGAAGGGCGATGCTATTGTCAACTACAACCAGGGAGAGCAAGGATGAACTTTAACTACATCCTGGTGTTTGTTTGACATATTGTCTCATATAAACTTCACTGTCTTTTCTAGCTTACACAGAGATCCGTCCAGTTTTATTTCTAGTGTTATTTCACAGGACTAGTGAGTTTGCCTCAGTATATCATATTTGGGACAGTCTTGAAGTATGTGCTTTGTGGTCTGGGATGTCTTTACACATGGCTGAATTGCTAATCTTGAATTTTGTATACATACGGATGATGCACTGTTGTGTTCTGTTCTCAGACACAGAATGACATCTTGTATTCATCATCTTGTGTTAGTATTGATGACTGGTGACTTTCTAATTGATTTATTCTGCTTTATTTATTCTACATCAACCACTTTTTGGTTATTGTTTACTGAACTGACGTCATTGCACTCCGGGCAGACCCATAGGTGCTCAATCTCCCCAACAGATATCGAAGAGTATGCATACTGATGGTTCCCGTGGCTCGCTGATTAAAGACACCCCACTGCCCCTCAGGCATCCAATTCTACTTGTACAATGGGTAACTCCAAACTGCTTAAAACGCTGGATCGATTCAACATCTATTTTAGTGTCCTCATCCAACAGACAGGCGCGAAGAGACTGAAGAACATCCCTCTTTATACATCTTCAACTCCCCAACAATCGATGCTGTTGATGCAAGCCTGTTCGCTCTCTCATTACCGTAAACATCTTCATGCCCAGGACAGTATATCCACGTAAGCCTCTGGAAGTTTTTAAACCCCTCTTTGTGATTTGTATGTGATTTGCACCATAGGGCATGAGTTTATTGTGCCAGTTAGACTCCTACAGACCCATAGGCCAGCATATCTGGTTTCTGGATGCTTTTTATTCAGGTTCACCTCCCTAATGATTGATTTAATCATCCTTCTCTTCTGATGATCGATAACTGGTACATCCGGCTGCTCTTCTGCAACACCTTCCTTGGCTAGTTGGTCTGCTGTATCTTTTCTTGATATTCCACAGTGAGACGGTAGGTAACCTTGTGCTGGTTGCACAGTTAAGACAATAGGGCATGTAGACACGACAATTTTCTGGACATCGTTAAAACAGATTTTCAAGTGGAGACCGTACACAAATTTTGTTTTGGTTAAAAAATAAACTTGAATTGTTATTATATTGTATCATATTGTCCTGTGTATCCTATCTTACAATAGTGATGAGATGTCTTATGTGCCTTATTAATTCCACAAGCTATGTTAGCAGTAGCTATAGGAAACAGTAAAGAATGATCGTGCATGCTGTATCTGGTCGTATGTTATTTTTATTATTATTTACAATCATGTATACATTTTATGCTCTTTTATTTTTAATGTATAACTTTTATGTAATTTTGGTATCCATATAATTTTTACTGGCCATGCACCATAGCGCAGAATAGAGGGACTAAGATGGTATGATAGGGTCACAAATGAGGAACTTATGATGGAGAGAACAAGACAGATTCCAGTGAACTAAGAGGTTAAAAAAAGATACTGGCGCTGGATAGGACACACTGTGAAAACCTGAGGGGAATATAACAAGAAGAGTCTTTTCCTGGAGTCCGAGGATAGTGAAAGAAGGGGAGGCAGAGAAATACATAGAGACGAGATTTGGAGGCAGAGATCAACAATATAAAGAAGAGCTGGAGGGAGCTGCAGGAGATAGGAAGACTTGGCATGAGTTGGTTGAGGGCCTATGCCCCAATCCGGGTTAAAAAGGCAGAGAGAGAGATGCACCATAACATTGTTTTTTTAATGTTCATTTATCATTTTATATAATTTTAACGTTCATTTATCATTTTATATAATTTTAACGTTCATTTATCATTTTATATAATTTTAATGGGATGATGATGACTCCCTGTTAGTCTCGAGGGACAATTAATGTAGCTTCCACAAACGGATTTTGAATGGTTCTGCTTTATCCTGGGATATTTTATATCAGCAAGTTATCAGAGCCAAGATAAATAAACCAGTTTAGCACATCTACGCCTAGTGGTTACCGGGGCCCAAATTTGGGGTGTAAAGAATAGAACCACTGTTACCTGCCACGCATGTCGTAAGAGGCAACTAAGGAGGTTTAGCTGAAATTGGATGCACGTCCTAAACATGTAGAAGTCTATGTGTTTAGGGTCTACCAAACCAATGTGCAACGTGTACATGTTCTTGGCAAAGATCAAACATATCACAGAGAGTGATTAAATTGATCGTAAGAACGACGCAAAGAAGAAGAAGATCCACAACATGTATTTGTTAAATGTAAAATAAGCGCTCCAGAAAATTGCCATGTGGATGAAGCTTAGTGATCGTCAGTTTCAACCTAGATTTCTACATCATAGTTATGACAGAATCCCTTGATTACATTTCATAACTCATTACTTGCAATTTTGATGTTAGTATTCTGAGCTTTGCCTGTTGTTTTATGCAATTTTAATGGTGGACTGCCTAGAGTAGTTGATAGTAGCTCGGCCTGCTAGCTGTGAGACGCCTCATAGCTCGGGTTCGAACCTACTGTCCGGCATTTGTTCGAGTCCCTGGTCTTACTCAGGACGATAACGTGAGTACCTCTGAAGTCGGAGAAAATCTGCCTGTATGGCGAGGAATACTAATTACGAGTACATTGAGCACACGGCTGCCAGTGTAAAGTAATTTACAATGTGCACGCTGCTGCCATTGTAAGAAATTGGAAAAACAGATTTTCACGCAAAAATCAGTTTCAGAGATGGAACTTCATCTGAGTTGAAGCGGACGAAAAAAATAAAAAAATGCAATTTTAATGTTTGCATATAATTTTATGTTATTTTAATGATCACCTAACATTTTATGTAATTTTGATGTTCTTGTATCCTTATATGTAATTTCGATGTATCATTTCATGTATTATCTGAGTCATATATTTTATATATCTATATGATTTTAATCATAATTGTATGGACAATGCATCTCTTGAATTATTATGATCATGCACCACCATTAAGCAGTCTTGTTGCTCCTGCAAACTGAATGGAAGATGTGTAGAGGTTGTTCAGAGATGATGTTTTTCTACAAAACAGATCACTGTTGTATGTGTGCATGGGCTCATGAGTCTTATAGAATGTAGTCATTTCATCTCGTTCCTGTTACTTCTTTTTCGAGCGCTCCATATCGACTACTTGTTAACCTGCTCTTTGTGCTCCACATCGGCCACTTGTTAACCCACTCTTTGTGCTCCCTGCCCTTGTTAACCCACTCTATGTGCTCCACTTGTTAACCCGCTCTTGTGCTCCACTCGACCACTTGTTAACCCACTCTTTGTGCTCCACATCGACCACTTGTTAACCCACTCTTTGTGCTCCACATCGACCACTTGTTAACCCACTCTTTGTGCACCACATCAGCCACTTGTTAACCCACTCTTTGTGCTCCACATCGACCACTTGTTAGCCCGCTCTTTGTGCTCCACATCGACCACTTGTTAGCCTGTTCTTTGTGCATGTCGTAAGGCGACTGATGTAGGACCTAGGGAAGCTACCCTAGTAAATAAAAGCATCGCAGAAATCGAATGTGCTGGCCTACTTGTAGGCGTATAACTGACACAACGTACAATTGCTCTTAGGCTTGTATCACATACAAATCACAAAGAGTGGTTTAGCAAGTGGTCAATATGGAGCATTCCAAGAAGAATTTAGTCACAGAATCTTGTACAAATCAAACAATGATTGTGAAAATAATTAGTTGTGGAATCCAGTTTTATTTCACATTATACTACACAGCAGAAACAAAGATAAACATTGACCAATGAAATACGTAGCTAGGAATGAATATTCTATCAGTTTTGTCCAAGACCAGAACAAACATGTCTGCAACAAGTTTAAACTCCCTCTAACAAGTCTGTAACATGTTAGTTTTGATAGAGTAAGCACCCTTTAACAACAGCGATACAAATACTATAGAGGTACTGGCACTCTCAGGAAACATACACGGACATACAGGTGCGGTATTGTGAGCCGCTATACTCTGACGGAGATGCTGAGAAATGGAATACATCTGAGCATATTTGGAGTGCAGTGATAAACGCCAGAGTGGTTACCGGGGCCCAAATTTGGGATGTAAAGAATATAACCACTGTTACCTGCCACACATGTCATAAGAGGAGACTAAGGAGGTTTGACTGAAATCGGATGCATGTTTCCTAAACATGTAGAAGTCTATGCGTTTAGGGCCTACCAAACCAATGTGCAACGTATACATGTTCTTGACAAAGATCAACCATCACAAAGCGTGATTAAAATTGGTAGTAAAAAACAAACGCAAAGAAGAAGCCCACTCATGTGGGAAACATTCACATTTTTTTCTCCTGTGTTGTTTGGAAAGGAACCATGATTCACTGTTCTTTGTCCATCTATTAATGTTTCTCTCCCAATTATATCGCAGTCTGCCTCTTGTCCGATTACCCTCAACCTTCCACCCTAAGAAGGCTTTCAGTGGAGTGTCATGTATGTTCCCTATTGTGCCCAAAATATTTCATCTTACTCTAGTTTGATCTCCAACAATTTCTTCTTCATTCCTAAGTTTTTGATGACTTATTCATTTATTTGTTTCTGTGTCCAAGAAAATATGAAGATTTTCTATAAATCCACATCTAAATGGCTGCAATTGAAACATGTACATACTAAAACACATATAAACATTAAATGACAGCAACTAATGATAAATCAATGCAAAGAAGTTCATGTTTCACAAATACATAATCATCGTTTTATCTTGTATATTTTTCAATGAAATATAGGACTACATCTGCTTCTTTTCATTAATGTCTTTTTTTGGTATGATCTGCTACAGTTTTCTGCACTTGGATTCTTTTTCTACTATTCTTATCCAGAATTTCTGTGCTATCGTCTACTACTTTTGTGTCAAAATACATGACAATGACTATGGGGACCTATGCTGGCAGGAACATTCTTCCTGACAGAATTACCCAAGTCAGAGAGGTCATACTAAATGTGGACTCTTGGTTGGGGGTTGTGCGATGGGCTAACCACCCATTAATTAAGTACTAGAATGGAGCCCAAAAGGAAAACATACATGGAGACAGTCTTCTTGAGGAACTGAAGGATGCTGAATTACTCTGGGGACTCAGGGGGACTGCCTAGAGTAGTTGATAGTAGCTCGGCCTGCTAGCTGTGAGACGCCTCATGCTCGGGTTCGAACCTACTGTCCGGCATTTGTTCGAGTCCCTGGTCTTACTCAGGACGATAACGTGAGTACCTCTGAAGTCGGAGAAAATCTGCCTGTATGGCGAGGAATACTAATTACGAGTACATTGAGCACACGGCTGCCAGTGTAAAGTAATTTACAATGTGCACGCTGCTGCCATTGTAAGATATTGGAAAAACAGATTTTCACGCAAAAATCAGTTTCAGAGATAAAACTTCGTCTGAGTTGAAAGCGGACGAAAAAAAAAAAATAAAAAAACTCTGGGGACTCCAAAAAGAAAACTACAGAAATGAGACTTGATTGTCCTATTATCTATGAATGAAAATCGTGGCATATCCCAAAGGGCGTAGCCATCAACCACAGTAAACAAGTCGTTGATTTTCTAGGCACCACTTATACGTTCAGTAGTTTGCCATTGCTTTCTGACGGGTGGCGCCATCGTCCTTTTGTTAAAAACGAAACAATTTGCAAGCAAACTGTCCGCAGCGTGATTCGAACTCAGAACGTCGGGGTTAATAGACAGAGTCACTAACCCTAGGCCACAGACGCCACCTCCTATTATCTATATAGATGTAATAAGGAAAACATAGCAACTACTGATATGAGAAACTGTGGTACTGGTAAAATGACATTTTATCATCTGTTTTTAAAGTGCTTAACACAGGATCACAAAAGACTCACCTGTACCATTCTGAGACAAATTGCAAGAAAATATCAACACTCATAGGATGATCAATTCATAAAAATGAATAGAATCATTCTTTGCACTCTGTCTCCCTTCCCTCATAGAAGCCCAGTCCTTTTCATCAAGCTGAATGCATCAGAGTACTTAGCCCTGGCAAATATTCCTAATTTTACTAAAGTACAAGTACCCATTTTCAGCTTGGAACTGGGGAATTGACTGTACTGAGAATTGAACATCTGCTGGTGCATAAAATCAATTCACTGTCACTAAGCTACAACATCTCCAGTGTCAAAATATTAAGTTGATATCTGACAGTGTACACAGAATAAGAAGAGTAAATAACCAAACACTGAAGTCAAATAGTTTTGTACTTTTGCCTAAAATGTCAGATGCCCTGCCCTACAAGTGTAGGGGCCTATGAACCGAGGTGCAATATATAGTCGTTCTTGACAAAGACCAAACATGTCACAGAGAGTGATCCTTTCTTTCTTTCTCGAATCCTGTTTGCCTCACAGCGTCAGGTCAGGAAGAGATTTCTAAACGGGCCCTAGTATGCGCTTCGTAGATAGTCTCTTTCGTCGCCTATGTTATCTCTGAGGTCCATCTTTTGCGTGGCCGGCCTTTTGCTTTGTTCCCATTGTATCGGAGCAGCATTGCTCTTTGGGGTGCACTGTCTGATGGTAATCTGCTTACGTGACCGAACCATTTCATTTGTTGTTTCTTGATGAAGTCTAGTACTGATGTTGTACCCACTTTTTTCCTGATGTCTTCATTTCTCAACGGTCTCTTCTTGTTACACCCAGCATTCTGCGTAGACACTTCATCTCTGTTGTGACTAGTTTTCTTCTATCGTTTGTTGTCAGCGTCAGGTTTGGCACTGGTAACATAATGTGGGGAGAAAGATTGTGTTGAACATTGCTCTTTTTGTGTTCATGGTGACGTGTTTGCATCTTAAAATTGGCGCCATTTGCCTATCATTTGATTTGCTTTGTTGCATCTGTGTCTACTGGTTGTAAAGAACGAATGCAAACAAACAAAGCAAATAGTTGTATAGAGAACAGTGAGCTTGGAGCTGGTTGTTGAGTCCAGGGTCTAACATTGGGATGCAAGGAACAGGACCATGATTTCCTACTAAATATATAGTTAGAGACAACAAAGAAGAATAATTCAATATAAGTGACATCATTATGCTAAACAGAACATTAAAAGTAAAGGCAATCTAATAGTATATAATACCATATAGGGATGGCAAATAGAGACTCCAGAATACAAGGCTTTCAGAGGTTATGTGGTTCTCTTCCCTAACTTTGCAAGTCTTGTACAACATTCCAGCAGGGTTTACTGGAGCATGTCTAAACAGGGAAGCAATTCAGGTGACTCAATTGTCAAACCAGTGCTGCAACCACTTGATTCTTCTTCTTCTCTTCCACCATTTACTTCTTTATGGAAGTGTTGGGGGTGAAACTTGATTACATCACCATAATCACATGACTACTTCAGTGCAACAACCACTTTGAGTGTAGTCATCATCATCATCAGGTGCAGTGATGGCTGGCGTAGGTGATTATGGATCTCCACAAATCTCTGTCCCTAGTATTTGCTCAGATGTTGACACTATTCTGAGCCATGAAGTCAGGCTGTCTAAAATTTGTGTAGTAACCATCTGATTAATCCAGCGTTATAAGTTCTTTACTTCAGTGCTATAACCAGTTTGTTACTCCATCATCATATTCACTTGCTAACTCTAGTGTTATAACCACCCGACTACTTTAGTGCTTGAATACAAAACAAAAAGTTGTCAAATACATATTATGTACATATTCAAGGGAGATGTTTGTCAGTCAATGCTACAAACAACCAGCACTATAAGAAAATATAATTACTTGGTGCAGGTTACCTGCAAAAAACTCCGCTGTAAGCACTTTTCAAAGATTGAGACTTGACAAGAAATAACAAACAAAAACTATTAAAAGTGAACAAGAATAGGTAAACCAATAAAAACTGCAGCAAAAGATATACTGTACAAGTAATTGAATTCTGATGGAGAAAATTATTTACAATGAAAATATATTGAGAAAAAAAACCATACAAAATTCCCAACATGAACCAGCAATGAATAAACATAATGAATATAGTACATTTAAAGCAGAGGTTTTGGAATATGTAGATGCACATTGTCAAGAGGAGTGAACATTTAGCTGAATTATGTCTTGATTCGTTTGCCTTGTTGTCTTAGAAGCATGAATATCTCCTTTACCTTTGAGAGCTATGCTGCGTAGTTATGCTATCAGCAGGAACTACCAAGCTTGACAGATAAATGGGAAGTGAGGGTTGTTACATGTCTCTACAAACTTTGATACAAGTCAGCTCTGATAGATTCAATATGACCAATATCAGATATGATATCATGCTACAGTATAAGTCCAGATCTGGTACTTTAAAGTGGGTTTTAAAAAATGATTTGAGCAGTTGTTGCTATCTTTACAGTATAAATGTGATATCTGCATATTTTAGTTCAGTACATTGCCTGAGTGGTTACCGGGCCCAAATTTGGGGTGTAAAGAATAGAACCACTGTTACCTGCCACAAGAGGCGACTAAGGAGGTTTGGCTGAAGTCGGATGCATGTGTCCTAAACGTGTAGAAGTCTATGCATTTAGGGGCCTACCAAACCGATGTGCAACGTGTACACGTTCTTGGCAAAGATCAAACATATCACAAAGAGTGATTAAAATTGGTCGTAAGAACGAACGCAAAGAAGAAGTTCAGTACATTAATATTCATCATGCGTTTTTTGTTTGGGTTAACTTTCCCAATTGCTTCATGATTTTGTAGGAATTTAATATAACTTTTTATATCTCAAATGTTGTCCAGGAAGCTGTTTTACAGCCTGCTCTTTTAGATTTTAATTAAACTGCCATGAGTTCCTTTGCAGCTTAACTTAAAACACAGAACTTATATTTTATTATTTATCTCCAATAGGACTAGACATTCAATCTCACCTACTCTGAGATTAGAGATCACTGGAGAATAATTCCCATCTTCTAGAGTTTGATGGGCAGACATTGAATCTGTCAAAATAATGTTTTGTGCCTTTGATGGAAAGACATCAAATTCCCCCAAACAATTGAAAGAAACACCAAAGAAAAACAAATAATATTAGAGATTAATGTACCCAATATCTCACATTTTGATTGTGTCATATTTATGATATTTTTTAACATAGGTTATAATTTGTATAGCTCTTTTGGGGATTGCGAGAGAGAGTATAGCTCTTTAATTATGTTATTTGTTTGGTTTAATTTTGTGAGTATTGTTTTCAACTATTCAATACTCATATAAGACTATACTTTTACCGTACCCATATCCTGTTTTGCCTCACAGCGTTAGGATAAGAAGAGATGTCAAGAACGAGCCCTTGTATGCGCTTCATAAATAGTGTCTTTCATCACCTCTGTTATCTCTGAGGTCCACCTTTCGCGTGGCCGGCCGTTTGCTTTGTATCCATTGTATACATTTGCACCATTGCTCTTTTAGGTGCACTGTCTGTTGGTAATCTGCTTATGTGGCAGAACCATGTAATTTGTTGTTTCTTGATGAAGTTCAGTACAGGTATTGTACCCACTTTTTTCCTGATGTCTCTTCTTGTTACCCCCAGCATTTTGTGTAGACAATTCATCTCTGTCATGACTAGTTTTCTTATCATTTGATGTCAGCATCCAGGTTTGGCACCGATAGCATAATGTGGGGGTCTTATAAGACTGTATGGTCAAAATAAATCTGATTCTGCTGTAACATATTCAACTTAAAAAAATTGTCCATTCAACATAGTTTCTTAAATGTAGTCTTCCTCATGAACAATATAAATAAGATATCAAATTAATTTGTTATCATTTTCATCAAAACAAAAAAAATTATATACAACAATTGAAGCTTATTGTTACTCACCTGAAATTAATTCACTCAACACAACCAACACAAAATGAATGGTAATGAACATGTCTTAAAGCAAATAATGTTTGTGATAGTGTGCAAAAAAAAAAAAAATCTGAGAAAGCTAACTATAGGTTATTGTACAATGGAAAAAAATATGACACAAGATATCAGTTATGCTCCATCGATTGGTGGTAATCCATTCCATAAACTCAATTACCAGCTTGAACAAATAATATATTGTTCAATGATGTATTGGAAGTCATTGGTTACAGTAAATAATATAAGTTCCAAACTTGAAATCTATTATGGAAGGTAAACTGGTTCCTGAGAAAATATCAAATGTTGAAATAATGAAAAGCAGTGGGTGGTCGAGGGGTTAGAATACTTGTCCTTCAATCTTGTGAGCATTAGTTCGAGAACCTCCAAAGCAATAATTATTTCCTTATTTTCAGGTTAAATATAGTACTAAAATAAAATTATCCATACATTAATTATGTGGGGACAGCATTGGGTAAAAAGCTTTTACTTCTTAGCCATCATGACTATAATCTACTAACAATAAATATACCAGTAATAAAAATTCACATGTTCAATGTTAACAAAAGTCAAGACTATTCTATGGTGATATCTCAAGTTTTTTTTTTATCCCAGCAAGAAAAGTATGCTGAAATCCAACATTGAATTATCCAAATTGTAAGACATATGAGCTGGTTTTTTGCAGTCATAAATTATAAACAAAAATATGATAATAGGAAAACTTGTGTACAAAGTATGATACCTCAACTAGAACTAAGATTGTTTACAATTAAGATATAATGTGTAATCAACCATTCACTCATGGAAACCACATGTCAATGTAAGAGATACAAAACAATATTGCAACATTGCTATTTCCTTTAGGATGTTCATTAGTAATACTAACACAACACATACTCCACATATAAAACACTATGTCAAAATATGAACCGTGGGTCAAAATTTGGAAGTGACTAAACTACATGCAGTCAATCAGTGCTGTTCAACCAGATGTCTGTATGATACATTCCCAGCGCCCTATTTACTCCGCCGGCTTTAACAGAATTAATCATAATTTCATGAAAAAAAGTATTGCATACAAATTTTCAGTTCTTTTTTGTAAGCATAGTGTTACAAAAATATTTAACATTTAATAATAATTATGTTTTCGTCTCTTATTATTAACAAAAAATAAATGTTACTATTAGTATGACAATTTTATTATTACTCGGATTATTTTTGCAACTGCCACACGGCGCCCGCGACTCCAGTCATTAGTCAGATGGGCCCCCAATATAGTAAAAAAATGTTGCCATAGATGTATGAGAACTGGGGCGCAACTTACTCATGTTCTCTGCACAAACCACACAGATCACAAAGATAAGAGTGTTTAACTTGGTTGATAAGAACAAATGCAAAGAAGAAAAGATGAAACCAATCATAAACAGAACAGAACTAACTTATGTGGTACATCAAACAACCAATAATGTATCGCTAAGTTAACAAAACCATATGCATGTATTAGGATCCACTTTTTGGATATTCAAATGTAGTCTATTACATCTGTTATCACCCGAGTGGTTACCGGGCCCAAATTTGGGGTGTAAAGAATAGAACCATTGCTACCTGCCCCGCATGTCGTAAGAGCGACTAAGGAGGTTTGGCTGAAATCGGATGCACGTGTCTTAAACGTGTAAAAGTCTATGCGTTTAGGGGCCTACCAAACCAATGTGCAACGATACACGTTCTTGGCAAAGATCAAACATATCACAAAGAGTGATTAAAATTGATCGTAAAGAACGAACGCAAAGAAGAAGTAGACATCTGTTATATGAAAATGTTGGATCTCCCATGTGCTACTCTTGCAAACCATTATATACTAAACAGAACCAACCAACAAAAAATGATGTAGAATATGTTGAGTTTAAATTAGATGACATGTACAATAATACTTGAACAGTATCAAAACTGAACCCAGTTTCCTCCAGAGCTGTTGGAAGGTGCTGTTGTCGGCTGTGTTCTGAAACAAAGTTGTAGATAATTTATGAAAATTAGCAAGGAAATGGAACTCTTTCATGAGTAAAACGCTATTTTAATAATTGCTAAAAACTAGAACAGAGGAGCTGGATGCTCTTTTGCGGTCAGTGCCATGTTCAGAAAGTAATTTGCATGTGTTTTGTTGCCCTGAATAGTGTTTTTGTGATTGTTGGGGAATTCGGCAATAGTTTCCATTTTCTGTTGCGAATCCCAAGCATGTGAGCAGTACATGTTTTGCTGTACCAAGTGGCAGTTTGTTGAAAGTCTCATTTCTGTCTACATGGGTTATATATATATATATATATATATATATATATATATATATATATATATATATATATATATATATATATATATATATATATATATATATATATATATATATATATATATATATATATATATATATATATATATATCATATATATATACAAAGGTATAGTCTGGCAGATTCTATTTTTATCTGCACATTCATTCACCTTTGAACTTGTTCTGGAGTAGATTAACTGGGGTTGGTTGCGTTTCCTTAACATTTCCTTAGGTAGAAATTTGTGGATGCGCCTGTCCTACATGCATAGGAGCCTATGGACCATGTGCAACATATTTCCATTTTCGACACAAACCAAACAA
This sequence comes from Arion vulgaris, assembly GCA_020796225.1. NCBI lineage: Eukaryota > Metazoa > Mollusca > Gastropoda > Stylommatophora > Arionidae > Arion > Arion vulgaris. The sequence continues at coordinate 26,959,559 of CM036758.1, read as the reverse complement.
ATCACAATGAGTGATTAACTTGGTTACTAAGTACGAAAGCAAAGAAGAAGAAGAGTCATGTCTCTTTTCTCTCTCTCTTTGCCTTTTACCCGGATTGGGCATAGGCCCGCAACAAACTCATGCCAAGTCTTTCTATCTCCTGCAGCTCCCTCCAGCACTCCTTTATATTGTTGATCTCCGCCTCCAAATCTCATCTCCATGTATTTCTCGGCCTCCCTTCTTTCGCTGTCCCTGCGGGTTCCAGGCAAGGATCCTTGTTATATTCCCCTCTGGTTTTCGCAAAATGTGTCCTATCCAGCGTCAACGTCTTTTTAACCTGTTCGTTCGCCCGAGTGGTTACCGGGCCCAAATTTGGGGTGTAAAGAATAGAACCACTGTTACCTGCCATGCATGTCGGAAGAGGCGACTAAGGAGATTTGGCTGAAATCGGATGCACATGTCCTAAACTTGTAGAAATCTATGTGTTTAGGGGCCTACCAAACCAATGTGCAACGTATACACGTTCTTAGCAAAGATCAAACATATCACAAAGAGTGATTAAAATTGGTCGTAAAGAACAAACGCAAAGAAGAAGAAGAACCTGTTCGTTCACTGGAATCTGTCTTGTTCTCTCCATAAGTTCCTCATTTGTGACCCTATCATACCATCTTATTCCTCTATTCTGCGCAGACACCAGTTGATGAATGTTTGCAATTTATGCGCTATTGTTTTAGTTGTTCTCCATGTTTCTGACCCATACAGTAGAACTGCTTTAACATTAGAGTTAAATATCCAAATTTTTGTTCTAGATTTGATTTCTTTAGACTTCCAAATGTTTCCCAGTGCAAATGAAAGCTCCTCTTGCCTTCTGTATTCTTATTTTAACATATCTATCTGTTCCACCCTCTTTGTCTACGTTGCTACCCAAATATGTGCATGATTCTACCTCTTGAAGTGGGATTTCACTCAGGGAGATCGTGTTGTAGTTTGCTTGGTTAATTCTCAATATCTTTGTCTTTCCCTTATGAATGTTCAGCCCTAGTTGCTGGGACCTTAGATTCAATGTGTTTAGCTTATCCTGCATCTGATTTCGTGTATGTGACAAAAGGGCTATTTCATCAGCGAAGTCCAGATCATCTAGTTGCTCTGTCAGAGTCCATTGGATTCCATTTCCGGTGTTTGTTACTGTGGTCTTCATAATCCAGTCTACTGTCAGTAAGAACAACAAAGGTGATAGAAGACATCCCTGACGGACTCCTGTTTCTATTCCAAAAGTGTCTGTTAGTTTACCTTCATGAAGAACTCTACATTTCATATCTGTATATGTTGCTTTTATTAGGCTAATAATTTTCTGTGGGATTCCATAATGCCTCATTAATTTCTAAAGGGTTTCCCTATCAATACTGTCAAAAGCCTTCTCATAATCCACAAATCCGATATAAAGTGGGGATTTCCATTCAATACTTTGCTCTACTATTATGCGTAATCTGGCAATCTGGTCAGCACAGGATCAATTTATCGGAAGCCTGCCTGTTCATCTCTTAGCTTTGTAAGTCATGTCTCACCCAAGTGTATATATTGAGATGGCTGCTACATTGGAGGATGGAGCCTACACAGGTTTGTCCAATGTGCAAAGATGTTGATTTGGAGAACTATCCTGACCCTACTGTATATTTTAAAATTGCATGTTGTGCAAAAGGTACAGATGTGTTGTTTCAATCTTGTATCTGTAGCACAGAAGGTTTCTCAATCTACTAGATCATGTGTGGATGAAGAAGATAGGCATTTTATGAAATTTCACTTGGTGTTCTCTCTTTAAAAATAGATCAATCCAGAAAAAAATATGAAATTAAAGAAAACTGACTGATACTACAAGGATGAAAAAATTAAAGTATTTTGAGTATATTAAAAGATATGAAGGTTTGGAAAAGACCATTATGGATGGAGATATCCCAACAAAGACCACAGAGAAGATTGATTCAGGATGTGACACAGAATTTGAGCATGATGGCAACAGAGGCGGGATGGGTCATCTAGTCTAGGAGAGAGTAAATTCCTAAGGACTGTTAGAATGAATGCTAAGAACAAGCTATTGGATGATGATGTTCTCCTTTCACCCTGACTCAAAAGTGACTAATAATAGTTGGTACTGTGACTTTGTATGCTGTTCCAATGTATACAACATACACCCTATGTTAAATCTGATCTGAAAACTTACCCACTCGCTCCTGCAAAATCACCCCACAGATCAGGTGGGTTCTGGGTGACTACAGGTTTTTGTGGATCTGCAACAGGTTCCAAGTGGCCCAGATCTAACAGGAGATCAACACCCTGCGGCTGATGTGGGGACTGAAAAAAAAACACAAGTAAAGTATTTGTTTTCTCATCATATCATTCATAGAGAAGATCACACAATCATAAGAGTCCAACACCTGGCTCGGTTCCAGTCTAAACATCAGTGAAATCTGACATTGTCCTTTTATCGCAATCTGAATCTTCCTGGATTCCAGATCCCCCACTTTCAGTTTCCATGTTTGTCATGGCAATCAGTCCTATTCCACTCAATAGACGTGCATGTACCATTAGCTCTCTTCTTCTTCCAACTTATTCTAACATCTTTTATATTTTAAAAATAATTAGTGGGTAACTCAAATCATCTAGTGTATACAAATATGTATAGCTTGTCTTGGACTGATATGGGGGTTTGCCATGTGTGTTTTCAAGATATCTTTCTGCATGATGTTGAAGGTTCTTGGTTTTATTTTTGCCACTAGCGCTTGTCCCTTCTCTCTGCCCCATGGTTTTGAAGTCTAGAGGAAAAGGTGGGGGAGCCACCAAAAGTATTTGGGCAACCCTACAAGACATAAGTAGTTGTTAGTGAACTCGCTTCTCAAGGCTGGTGGTCTGGGTTCAGCTCCCGCAATGCTCGTGAAATTTTTCCTGACCGTGACGGCTCTCAGGTCGACCCAGCCTCAACTGGGTACCAGACATGCTCTGGGAAAGTAAAGGCGGCCGGCGTGATGAAAATACAGGCCTAACACTGTATTGACCTATATACCACGAGGTATGAAAGGGTTCCTTTACTTTCTTTTTTTACAGGACATAAGATCCAGCTTGGCGAGACTCTACATGACCACTACACTTTTTCTGTATACTCTGGAATGTCATCATAAAACAATGTGCATTCGTCTTCTGCAGTGTTTTTGTTGGGCTGCCTTCCTGAGTCTTTGTCTTTCCCCAGTCGACCTACAAGACAGCAGGTTGAATTTGTTCTCAGTGTCTCATCAGGCAGCGCATGATCTGTCAGGGACAGGTCACGTTACCCACCAATATGGTGCTCACTGGCCATAATGTACGGTCAGGCGTTTGCTCTGACTGTTCCCACACAAACGTGGAACATGACCAGAAACCACATTAGTAACACAGTAAACATAAGAACCAGTGCCCAGTATATTCTTTAGCATTAACACATCCGTCATATTGATGACCTGAGCAATCCCCAGTTACTTTAGCAATGAAGGATTCTAACATTCTTCTGTAAAATCACATATTGGCCTCCAGATCTTTAATAACCTGACTAGCGGCACAGATAGCAAAGTCCATAACATGCTTCCTTAGTAAAACATGCCTGCTAGTTCCGAGGCGAACTTGGTCAACATTTTTCCTGTGTACACAAGGTTGGCTACAGGTTTCCTGATACTTTACTTGGAGATCTAAATTAAAATTATCTCAGAAGTCGTAGTAAGGCTTTCCTGCATGGCTGGGTCACTGCTGATAAGAAAGCAAGCCTTCATGCAAAAAACCCGTCAGAGGTGCCATCATATTATGTGCCTTGACTACGTCTGGATTCATAGCGGGCAAATGAAAAAACATAAACAACTTAGCTTTTTGTTTATTGTTACAAGATTCACTTTGGTTTAAATTATCCTATCAGGATCTCCTGCTAACCCACATAAAATTTCATTTCAAATTATTTGTTTGTACTTACAATCTCCAATGTACTAGATACAGCAGAGCTTGATTCAGATGACTCAGAAGATGATGATGTAGATGAAGGAGGCGGTAGTTTAACACCTCCTGGAGGGGGCGGAAGAAGTCCAAACCCTGCAGCAGAACCCTTACCAACTGGCTTGCTACGTGACTTGGCAGCCTCACTTTTCTTGGTCTGATTCAAATATATACACAGATTTCATTAATATAGAAATTAAGAACTGAATTCTATCTTAAATAATCTTCTTCTTTAACACTTTCGCTGCCACGCATTTTTCAACAAAGTCTGGCCCAGTGCCACGCTATTTTTCGGTATGATCAGTTTTCAGAGTGACAATTTTAAAAAATCGTCAAAAATAAACTAATAAACTTAGGACTTTTAAACTATGGAATAGTGTTCATATATTAATGAGCTACTAACCTGTCTGTATGTAGAATATATTCCTTATAATCCACAAGCTATTGTAGTAACTGATATCCTCATACCTATCCACAGTATGATATGCCGTCGTTTTCGAGATAGGTGTCCGTCATCTACTCCCGTAACAATATCTGCTATCGATCTATAAACATCGTCACGTGAATCACAGTTCAAATTCATATCACATTCAGAGTTCGTTTTAACACTATCACTTGCTAAAAAGTCAGAAAAGAGTCATTTTGGACATCACTATTCATCAGCTATGTCGTCCATTTTGAAAATTTTTGTTTACTTACGAAAAATCGCGATAAAATGGGACTTATACCGACATTTACAGCGTGTATGTTAGATCCGCCGTTTTGGAAAGCTCGTCGAAACAATACGGAAGTAGTATGTCACGGGACCCTTCTGCAAGCGATACTCCCCATTTAAAAAGACATCATCGACGGCACATGTCGGCAGCGAAAGGGAGTTTGTACTTCGCCGACTTTTGTCATCGGTGGCAGCGAAAGTGTTAAGCGCTTGATATCGATCACTTGTTAACCATTCTGTTTGATTTGTATGTGATCTGAGACTAAGGACGATTGTATGTTGTGCCAGTTATGCATCTACAAGTAGGCCTGACAGCACATCTGATTTCTGTCAGCACATCTGATTTCTGTGTTTTTTTATTTACTAGGTAGCTTCCTAGGTCCTACATCAGTCGTCTTGTAGGTCGCAGTGGTACAATTCATTACTCCCCATGCGAGCCCCAGCAATACACGGTGCAGTCTTAATTATAAAGCTGATTGTCTGTGTGTTAAAAATCAGATCAAAATTTATTTCCTTGCTAATTAAAACACATAAAGACAAATTTAGTTTTCCCCTTTCCCAAAACATCAATTTCTTGTAAGTTTTTTTTCAGAAAAATATAATGCAAATTTACCATTTAATTAAAACAATTGGACCATCATCAATGCACTTTTTGAGTAAGAATGTGTACTCTGCTCTTTCTTACACAGGAAGATCTCAGCGGCAGTGCACAAACTCCATAGCACCGGCGAGGGTCCCCAATGTCATTTAGAAGATAGTGAAAACATTTTGTAAGAATTTAAAAAAAATCTTTCTAATGAATTCATTTATATATAAACATCTGAACTACTTACACCTAAATTCAAGGTAATAGTTTGTCCCTCCTTGAAACCTAAGTCTAGTTTAGGGCCTGTATCAACAGTATGTGCATGTTTCTCCTCTTCTGCTTCCTGTTTCAACCATCTGAAAGTTGCGAAGCCAAATGCAAATCATTTTAATACACAATTTATCTTAAATTGAATAATCATGTTTTATGAGATACACATCAAAATGATCAGATGCTAATGGCCTATGCCCCTAACAACTATCATGATAATCCTTACAAGCCAACATTTTCTCAAAGAAGACTGCTCAGTGCCTGGAATAGTGCTAAAGACTTCACAAATGTTGCAGGAAAGAACCGCTGGTGCTGTCCTATAGACAGTGCACAGACTTTCACAAGTTAGGGAGAGTGTGCCGGGAAACAAAACTCCATAGCAAGATAGAATGTTCTGGGCTGAAATGTGCAAATATTGCTGTAAACTAGCAGCACAACATACTTATTCTCAACGCGCAAATCACAAAGACTGGCTTATAAGAAATTATTCTAGAGCAAATGAAGCAGAATAAAAAAAAAAAGAGATATTGAGAAATAACTTGTATAACTGGATACTTACTTAAAGTGATCTTGGATGGACACATTGAGATCAAATGAGTCTGCCCTGTCATGAAATCCAAGGCCAATAAACGCACTTCTTCCTGAAAATGATAAAAATGACAAACTGGCTAACATACTGAATACAAATATAATATATGGGTCTAATATACAGTCAATGAGAAGACAGAAGTCAGTGAGTCAGAAATTATTGAGACTTTACTTCCAACTGGTGGTCCTGATAACACTGCAGTTTGGCTAAGCAAGTAGAGATTTATATGGAAGGGAAACCCAGTTCCAAAAATTCAGCGCTGAAAATGGATGTGTCAGGTCAAAAGGTATCAATACCATAGCCTCATTGTAAATTATGACATAACACACCTTACATAAGGTCTCTTCTTCTTTTAAAGGTTCCATATCAACCACTTACTTGTTAAACCCCACTTTATGATTTATATGTGATCTGTCTTCAATGCACCAGGTTTCCCAACAACGTTTGGTTCCTCTACACAGAAATGGCACACCCTCTATTAAGAGTATTACACAAAACATGAACTCTGTAGCTCTGGCAACAGTTCTAGAGATTTCTGGAAAAAATGCACCTGCAAATTGAACGACTTTGACCCATAACTTTCGGAAAGCAAGACAAACAGCTCAACCACTTTATCAGTGACCCCCCTCTCTATATGTGCTTTAGAACATAAGTGTTACAGAAAAGTCCTCCGTATATCATGTATAGAGCATAGAACCAATAGATACATCCAGAAAAAACTCAAAATAAAAAACTTCCTGATGCTAGAAATAAGCATGAAAAAAATTGAAGTATTTTGGACATATAAAGAGACACGAGGGGATGCAAAAGACCAATATGTAAGGAGGCATCTCGACAAAGAGGAAGACCATGGAGAAGATGGATTCAGGATGTAACTGATGTTTTGAGCAAGACGACTGCACATCTGACCTATGAGAGAGATATTTTGAAGGACTGTGTTAGGGTAACATTCTGTTCAGGACAAGCTATTTTCTTCTTCGAACGCTCCATACTGACCACTTGTTAACCACTCTTTGTAATTTGTATGTGATCTGAGACTAGGAGCGATTGTTCGTTGTGCCAGTTATGCGCCTAAAAGTTGGCCAGCACATCCGATTTCTGCGACGCTTTTTATTTACTAGGGTCGCCCGTGTGGTGCTGGGGCCTGCAAGGAAAGCAAAGAATAGTACCACTGCAACCTACAATGCATGTTGTAAGAGGCGACTGATGTAGGACCTAGGGATGCTACCCTAATAAATAAAAAGCAGCGCAGAAATCGGATGCGCTGACCTACCTGTAGGCGCATAACTGGCACAAGGTACAATTGCTCTTAGGCTCAGATCACATACAAATCACCCAGAGTGGTTAACAAGTGGTCGATATGGAGCGTTTGAAGAAGAATTTACAATGTTAGCTTCCCTAGGCCCCTACCTCAGTCGCCTATTACAACATGCCTTGTAGGTCACGGTGTTACTGTTCTTTGCCCCCTTGCAAGCCCCAGCAACACACAGGAGCGGGATACGCTATTTGAGGATGATGATCAATAAATTGCTGATTGTGCTATTTTCATGTCTTTTTTTTAGGTGACTCTTCCAACTCATTTTGAAAGTGCTGACAACAAAGCACAGGTATTTTTGTAGCTACCACTGTACAGTAGAACCCACTTATCTCGACCTCGGTTAACTCGCCAACCCTATTAAGTCGACGCTTTTGAAGTGGAACCGCCAAATTCTCTCTTTGTCTTAGCATTTCCTCATCGGATATCTCGATTCTTTTATGTCGCTGAACCCTAATATCTCGAGCACAAAAGAGGGCCAAATTTGCCACTTAACGTTGGTTATCTCGATCCCCATGACCATGGGTGTTAACTTATGCTACAGTAATATATACAGTCCAATATTGACTGTTAAAGGCAAAAAGCAACAAAGCATTTTAGACTTTGTAAAGAAACCACAGTAACGCGTACGATACTTTTCAGAGCTGTGTCAGTTTGTATAAATAAAGGTTTGTATCGAGAATCGACGGTGGTTTTTATTTTATATTGGTAAATTTCTGCTGTTAGTTGGTGCACATATGCCTTTGTTGTTAGCAAACATGTATGTACATTTTTATAGCATGCCGATCGCTTCATCAAACAAATAACACGTGCATGTACATTCTCATTTATTAACGCACATCATGTACATAAAGAAATTTCAAGCACATGTTAATATTTTGCCGCCATATTGGTTTTCATTTATCTCGATCATCGGTTATCCCGACGCTTTTGGCAAACCCCTAGGCCGGCGACATAACCGGGTTCTACTGTAATTATTTTAATATTCACAAACTATGTTCCAATCTCTTTATATTTAAAAGTGAAGTATTTACCGCTTTCATCTTTAATTCTTATCACAAAGTAACGGCTAGAATCCATTACTGGCTCCACTGCAATACTTGGGTAGGATTCCACTGGACATTGCGCAAAAAGTTCACCTAGAACAAGGAAAAAACACAAGGAAACACTTGTGATTTACATACAACACCAAGATTGTTATGTACATAGCATTCTACTTTATGCCTGGACCATGCATGCATCGCGGTAATAAAAAATAAGTGCATTCTACATCCACTGCCTGAGGTGCACACTCAGGGTTTTCATTGAATATGAATACATAATCTGGCGCCTGTGACATATTTTTGCGTGAAGGCTTGCTTTCTTTATCACCAGTGTCCCTTACATGGGCCTTACTCCAACTTCAGAAGTATTATATTCTGTTAACCTTCATGACTGTGATAATTACTTGCGTTTAAAACAAATCATAAATGTCTTTATTGCTTCTTATTCTCTGCCATTTTCAGTTTCTACTTTGCAAACTGGGTGTTGACGTGCTCAGACAAGGTTTATCAGCAGGTTAGTAACTTTTACTTTGCACCTTTCAAAGTAAGTGATCTGATTCTGGCAAGCTAAATATGCCCTTTGCAGACTGTGAGGTCACTAGATCTTCTTCTTTGCGTTCGTTCTTTACGACCAATTTTAATCACTCTTTGTGATATGTTTGATCTTTGCCAAGAACGTGTATACGTTGCACATTGGTTTGGTAGGCCCCTAAACGCATAGATTTCTACAAGTTTAGGACATGTGCATCCGATTTCAGCCAAACCTCCTCAGTCACCTCTTACGACATGCATGGCAGGTAACAGTGGTTCTATTCTTTACACCCCAAATTTGGGCCCGGTAACCACTCGGCGAGGTCACTAGATATTTCAAGCTGTATTTTTTAACTGGGTCTGGGAAAATGTATGAACAAATATACTTGCCACTGGTCTTGTCTTCTAGTTTTATAATCAACTCTTTTTCCTTGGACACAACTCGTAATCGTCCTGTCCAATCTGGAGTGTCCAGTTTCCATTCATCAGCCCTGGTGAAATATATGGATTCAAGTGAAACAAAACAATATTTAAATGCTAGCAAAATATGATGTTTAGTGTCAAATGTAGTGTGGCTTAACAAAACCATCAATGCTATTCAAAAGCACTTGTGATAGAAAGCTGTAGAGAGATATGATCTATAGAGAGGTAAACTGTACATCAATTAAAAGTGCAAAATTTGGTTGCGTAAATGACAGGTGTGTTCATAATTAAAGATCGTGAAATTCATACATAATTATGCTTATGGTGACAAACCACATCTGTTGATTTCATAAACTAACTCACCCGTGTGTTGCCAGGGCCCATAAAGGAAGCAAAGAATAGTAACACTGCAACCTACAAGGCATGTCGTAAGAGGCGACTGAGGTAGGGGCCTCGGGAAGCTACACTAGTAAATAAAAGCATCGCAGAAATCGGATGTGCAGGCCTACTTGTAGGCACATAACTGGCACAACATACAATTGCTCTTGAACTCGGATCACATAAAAATCACAAATAGTTGTTTAACAAGTGGTCTATATGGAGTGTTCGATCGAAGAAGAAGAAAATCATCAAGGAATAGCTTTCAACTCAATAAGCAATATAAATCTAAACTATATAGTTTATACATCGCAACACACATTATTTACTTTATACTGCTACCATGCTGTTATGTAAAGTAAAGTACCTTTCAAAATATAATAATGTTGTGTAAATAGAATACATGATAATTCTAGGAAAAAAATTCTAGTTCTATCAGAATCAGATTCAGAAAGTTAACTCATTCCAAATATAATTCCCAATTCGCTTAAAACTACAGCTTACTTTGCATATTTATCAACAGAATGAAAATGTGAACACCAATTAATTCGGCCACGATGTGTTTTTTAGTTCGGTAGTGAATGTGTTCAAATTATTCATTGATAATCATAAATAATAAAATGATTCAATTTCATTAGTATACGTAGTTTAGACCTAGTATAAGACTATACGCCATCTGCAAATACAATATACACGATTCATACCCTCACATCGCCATTCATTGCCCATGTATAACTTACTGGTGTTAATTTCTTTCTTAAAACTAAACATTTATTTTTAGGGTACCTGTAACCCCTATTTGAGGGACGAGGGGGTATTCTGTATACGAGTACTTCATTTTTGACACACAATACTCTCTCGTAGGCGGTGTCTGCCATGATTATTGGTATAGCCAGATTTCTGTAATTAGAGTGGCCATTTTTATTTATTGTGAGAGATCCATTGGCCATTTGTTACCAGATATGATTTCACAACACTCAGGACAGATGGTCATTCTCTATAGCGTTTGACGAATTTCATACATGCAGGTAGCTCATATGATTTGCTATATAGCTATAGATATCTGTTATATGCTCATTCGTGTAACTACTGCTACTTTTTATTTAAAAAATGAATAAGAAACCAATGATGGACGAATGCTTCCGTTGCAAACACTACTAAATCCATATTCTCGTTGCAAATTTAATGCAATATTAACTTAATTTAATTACTGTCGGCTTGCTATGCAAGTGGGTACAACATCCTTACTAAACAGCATCAAGAAACAATAAATTAAGATTTAGTTCGACCACATAAATAGATTTATGTTGTTTATACCGATGGGTCTGTGCGACGTGGTGAGAAGTCAGGTAGGGGTTACTTGACTAGTTCGAATGGTAGGGATGATGCAGAGGGAAGTGGAACATACGTGTCAATTACTTCCAGTATGGGAATGGAGATTAATACTGCGCACTTCATCCTTTCCCTAGTGGCTGTCTGGGACCCTGTTTACTTGGGCCGTTGTATCTGACGTTAGTGCTTCCAAAGGTTCAAAAAGGCAGGTTGCGGTATGAGTGGATAGAGCGGACATGCTTTCATCAACAACATTAGTCGTCGGAGATTTGAGGATGGATTCTCTTGGCGATAGCACGTTGGATTAGAACACTAACATTTGTGTTGAATCTATCTAACGATTTAAGGAGTTTGGAATTACACGTTGTACAAGTAGAATTTTACATGTGATATTTTTATATACGGAGAGAAAGTAGAAAATGTGAACAGTTTTGATATCACTGCTAACAACAGATGGAAATGGGATGAAGGAAATTAAAAGAACAAACATGGCTTTATAAAAATTAAACAACTAAAAACAATATGGAACGGAACTGATAAGAAAACAAAGATCAGAATACTAAGAGTATGCACATTCCCAGTGGGAACGTATGGGTGTGAAACATGGACATTTAATTAGACAGTGGAAAAACATATATGTGCTTTTGATTCCCAGATTTTCATTAGAAACGTTTGTATTTGGTCGTCCATTTGTTTTTTAAAATTTGTCACTCCTGTTGTTCGTTTGCTTGATAAAGGCCTTGTTGGTCGAAACGTTGCTATATTTTGTCATTGATTTTGTAATTTGTAAAACTACAGTACTTTGTGATTACGTGTTTTGCCAATCAAATAGTTTTACTGCAGTCTCATCTATTTTGTGAATAGTTCATAGTTCATAAGTACGGTTCCAACTCCACTGCAACAGGTCACCCCATAATTGCTCCGATCCTGTGCCAATGAATATCACACGAAATGCTAACACCTGTGAAAAGTTTCCTGTGTGAACTAATTCCAGAATGAAACAGCCGCGTACCGCCACAACAAAGCAACATGCACCGCATAATATGCACATGGCCGTCGCGAATGTAGCAACACAAAACTGTTCATCACTTGAATAGCAATTCTTGTTGAAGGGGACATCAATCACGGCAAAATCCAGCTTTCTGCACTCGCAACATAACTGCATACGGCAGATTGAGCTTGTTCGTCATAACCGCTGTCCGCCATTTTCTGAATACACACAACAAACGCACGGTGGACACAGCAAAAAGCATTCCATATAACAGTCACAGCGTTGCTCAAGCACTAACTCAGTAGCTCGGCAAACGAAACCGGAAAATACCGACCAAACATGGCGGGAATGCGCTAGCAAAGTCGTGTTCAGAATCAAACCGTTCTGACTCTGAATGGCCCTCCCGCATTCCGCCATTGTTGGCCATATTTTTTGTGAATATTGCTTTTGAATATAAGTATTACAGAAGAGTCCTTCGTATATCCCGGACAGAGAAAAGAACAAATAGATATATCCAGAAAGAACTCAAAATCAAAGAAAAGTGGCTGATGCTACAAATAAGAAAATTGAGATATTTTGGACATATACAAAGACATGAAGGGCTGGAGAAGACCATCATGAAAGGAGGTATACCGGCAAAGAAAGAAGAGGAAGACCACGGAGAAGATGGATTCAGGATGTAACTGATGGCTTGAATATGACTGCTGCGGAGGCAGGACATCTGGCCTATGAGAGAAATTCAGGAGGACTGTTGGGGTGGCAAAGTTCTGCTCAGGACAGGCTATTTGATGATGACAATTAGAGCTGTAAGTTGGGGGACAGAGAGAGAAGTGTGTTTAACCAGCGAGGCACATAACCCATCAGTTATGCATACCCTTCGACATCTGTTGGGGGAGACTAGAACGCCCATGGGTCTGCCTGGAGCGCTGTGACCTAACCAATATGTATTTATCCTCAAAATCGTCCGAGTGGTTACCGGGGCCCAAATTTGCGGTGTAAAAAACAGAACCACTGTTACCTGCCATGCATGTCATAAGAGGCGAATAAGTAGGTTTGGCTGAAATCGATGCACGTGTCCTAAACGTGTAGAAGTCTATGCGTTTAGGGCCTACCAAACCAATGTGCAACGTATACACGTTCTTAGCAAAGATCAAACATATCACAAAGAGAAATTAAAACTGGTCGTAAGGAACGAACGCAAAGAAGAAGATACTCAAAATTATATCTCATATTCTGGTGCTGTGATATCCGACAGAAGGACTGCATAGGAAATTGAGAGAATAAAAATGCACCAGGGACCGTTGCCAGTGCAACAGAGGTTGTGTACTGGGAACTTTCTGTGTATATAAGAAAGAATGTAACGCAGTGCACAATTCGGTTATTCACAATCAAACACGCATGCGCTATGTCCTCGGTAGTTGTCAACAAATATAACCGGAAGTAAAGTAACAGATCGGTGGGTTGGTCATAATTAATTTGACACTTGTATTTGCAGACTTTCTGCTGCAGGTAATATTCAGATATAATAGTTTATGGTCACTTGTGTCTGAGATTTGATGTGTACAAATAACGAATACACACAAGCACACACACGTAGCATAGCAAATAAGCAAGGTTCAGTTTATAACAATATGGAAGTGCCTGCCTGGTCAACTCTGCACTCGACTCACCGAGTCATTTTTAAAATCATTTGATAAATATATATTAATTTAAAATTAGTTAAATAAATATCGTAGTTTAATAGTTTATCTCTGTCGTATCGATGACAGAAATGCTGTAGTTTTTCCATTATCTAGTGATCATGGTGATGATTATGCACTAAGTATAGATTCTGTAGTGCTAACCACATATTTCATGCAAAATTGATGGAAAGTCAGGAAAGTGACATGCAAAAAACGCACAGATATTGTATATTATATATAATTATGATGCTGGTGCTACTACTGCTAGCTAGATACGAAATATGACAGTCTTATGTATACATTAGTAATAAAAAATTGAAAAAACAAGTTATGGAGATTATATTTTAGCTGAAGACTTTGACACCATAGACAAAATTAATTTAGGGTGCAAATTCTGTCAGTGATCTTACACTAATCAAGACCCTATTATTTATAAAATATATCCCCGTGATGGCACTGGCAATAAATTGCAACGCTGCAGTCCAGCAAAGTAAGTAGGGATCGTAGAGGAAGCTACATAAAAGAGGATGTAGTAATGTAAGTATAGCAGTACATGATATGAGATTGGTTCACATACCAGCGGAGCAACATCTTGTGTCTGTACCTATATGATTGCCCTTAAAAAAAAAAGTAAAGGAACCCTTTCATACCTTGTGGTATATAGGTCAATACAGTGTTAGGCCTGTATTTTTCATTGACCGTCGGCACACGATGGGTGATGTGGTCAGCATCACGCCGGCCGCCTTTACTTTCCCAGTGCATGTCTGGTACCCAGTTGAGGCTGGGTCGACCTGAGAGCCGTCGTGGTCGGGAAAATTCCACGCACATTGCGGGAGCTGAACCCGGACCACCAGCCTTGCGAAGCGAGTTCACTAACAACTACGCTACAGCGGCTCTCATGATTTCCCTTGCCGATAGCTATAATCGATAACCGCCACAGATGCTGGGCACTAGTATTCGAGACACTGGTTGCAGCAAGTGTGCAGAATATATTATAGAGGAAAGCCACCTTGATAGTCTAACTGGTTAGTTATACCAGAGTTACTGGTCTTGACAATTCTGTCTAGTGCTGCTATTTGCATACTTCAATGTGAAAGCTTCTAATCCCTGAAGGAGATGAACATCTTGTCTCGAATTGCGATATGTGACATACAGCTGACTGACTGGTCCTATCAACAACACTGATGTAAACATATCTGTCAGTGTTCATCGTTTCTGTTCTCCTCATAGAAAAATAATACGGCGGGAAAACTAATATCACAGGGAATGGTGCCTAAGGCTGATTTTTACGTGAAGTCTTATTTTCCTCATCACCATTGTCCCTCTCCATTCAGGCGACCCTTATTCTGACTTAGATGTATGTAATATATGAGCATGATAATGCTATGAAAGATGGGGTTATGTTGTACATGTTCAACAAGACTTAGATGTGTGTAATATATGAGCATGGTAATGCTATGAAGGATGGAGTTATGTTGTACATCTTCAACAAGACTTAGATGTGTGTAATATATGAGCATGGTAATGCTATGAAGGATGGAGTTATGTTGGACATGTTCAACAAGAGGATGCTGGTAAACATGAACAGAGAATGAGACAATAAAAGACATTGTTTCGTTGGTTGGCTAGAGACTAGTTTTTAAAAGAAAAAAAATCACTATCCCTTGGGTTGTTGCCCTTTAGTCAAATGCCAGCAAGTAATATTTACCACATATTTGAATGTGTTTTGTTCCTTATAATTGATTATATTCATCCCACCCTTTGTTGCCGAGGTCCGCAAGGGGAGCAAAGAATAGCACCTCTGCAACTTACAAGGCATTTTGTAAGAGACGATTATGGTATGGGTATTATTTTTTTCCCGATCCAGAAGCACTTGAGCTTTTCAACTCTTCGGCTCAGTGCCATGGACATCGTAACCCTTCTGTTCGGTGCCACAAACACCGTAAATCTGGGGATCTGTGGATTTTTCTGCCATCCCGCGGAATTGAACCCGCACATACAGAGGGATAGTCACCCATAGTCCAACGCGCTACGCACACGCTGGGCAGACGGGCATGGTATGGGTATGGGGAAGCTACCCTAGTAAATAAAAAGTGTCACAGAAATCATAGGCGTTGGCTTTACTTGTAGATGTATAACTGGCACAACGTACAATCGCTCTTAGGCTCAGATCACAAAGAATGGTTTAACAAGTGGTCGATGTGGAGCGTTCGAAGAAGAAGGATATTATCATAGATAGAAACTAATGAACAAATAAAACATATCCATTCATACAAAATTCATGTACAAGACAAAACTGATCAGATTTCTGGTTGAACACTCTAATTGTTTCTCATTCATTCCTCAGGAGTGCAGTGACAAACAGGAAGAATGACTTAAGAACAATGAATTCATCAACAATGTTGTTATTTTATCATGGACAGTACTAAATGATTAATATCTTCAAAGTTTTTATATTTGTCCTGTCTTTTATTTTAAAAAATGGCTGGCCTTACAGTTCAGGAAGTTCGACAGCTAAAAGAAAAAGTTCATATGGCAGCCAAAGGAGGAATGGCCATCAGTATTTTTGCTCTGTTGTGGAACATGGATAAACCTTTAGTTAAAGAAATTTTAGATTATTTGACGGAATGTGAAGGACAGAAGACCACTCCTCTTGTCATTGCTGCCATGTTGGGACACACTAAAGTTGTCCAGGTTTTATTGACTAATTTTGATGTCGATATTGAACAGAGATCAACTGTCCGTTTTGACGGGTATGTGATTCAAGATGCCACTGCATTGTGGTGTGCATCAGGTGCAGGACACATGGCCATTGTGGAGCTGCTGATAAAGAATAGTGCAAATGTGAACAACTCTACAGCCACTAACTCCACACCTCTTAGAGCTGCCTGTTTTGATGGTCGTTTAGATATAGTGAAGTACCTCATTGAACATGGAGCAGACTTGACCATCCCAAACAAGTACAACAACACATGTCTAATGATTTCCTGTTACAAAGGTCACACTAAAGTGGTCAGACATTTACTAGAGAAAGGGGCAGATCCTGACCTTAAGGCTCATTGTGGAGCCACATCCATTCATTTTGCTTCAGAGTGTGGGCATCTGGACGTTGTCAAGGAGTTGGTTCATTTTGGAGCTTCCATGCTGAAGAATGACCTCGGTATGACACCTTTGATGGTTGCAGCCGAGTGCGGAAAGGAAGAAATTGTTCACTACTTTCTGAAGCAACCAGAATGCACAAGATTGGATAAAATTGAGTCATTAGAGCTGCTAGGTTCATCATTTGCTAATGATAAAGAGAATTATGATCTGAGCAAAGCTTATTATTACCTCAAATCAGCAATGACTCTTCGAATGCATGATTCTCACGGTCTACGATCCTCCAGAAATGAAATGATTTCCAAACCTTACTTCACACCAGTATCAGCATATTCTAACCATGTTGAATGCCAGAACATGCATGAACTAGAAGCTCTGCGTTACAACAGAGATGCATTTCATATGGAAGCTTTGACAATACGAGAAAGAATTCTAGGATCGAAGAATCCAGAGATACCTCACCCTGTGATATTTCGAGGCGCTGTGTTTGCCGATAACGGGAGGTTTGATCGATGCATTGCATTATGGATGCATGCTATGATCCTCAGACAAACAAATAATAGATCTATCAATAAAGATCTGCTTAGATTCTCCCAAGTCTTTTCTCAGATGGTAGCTTTGAATGCAGATCTCAGTTACTCTGATGTAGAACAAGTCTTGAAGTTTGGAATTCTGGAAAATGAACTGTTCTTGAATGCTTCAAACACTGAATCTGTTTGTGAATCAAAATGCACAGCCACCGAACTATATCAATCAAATATTCTATCAGTAATATATCTTATCACCATTGCTGCGAAGGTTGCCACAGACCAGAAAGACAACACAGCATTACATAAATTAGTTTATAAGTTTCTCAAACTTAAACCTAGCCTAAAAAATGGCTACTCTCCTCTGCATATTGTTTTGGATCCAGGCATTTGTATTGATGACTTTCATGTGAACAATATTGTTGTTTTTCCATGTAAACTTCTTGCCAGCATGTTCCTTGTATGTGGGGCAGATGTTGATGCTTTAGACAGCTCTAAAAATACCCCACTTCATGTTATTACTAATGCAAAACTGACTGAAGCGCAGGAGGGCAACAGACAAGAAATCATTGTCATGCTTATTAATCATGGAGCCCACTGTGATATCGCAAACAACAAATCTCAGACACCATTTCATTTAGCCTTAGGATGTACTCTGAACACACTGCTGCAGTATAGTAATGTCTCACTGAAATGCTTAGCTTCCCGCTGCATTCGAAAACACAAGATTACTTATCAGTCTTATGTACCAAAGTGTCTTGAGGCTTTTGTAGACTTGCATTAAAATTGAGTCCATTCAAAATTTGTATCCATCATTAACATTTAACGATATTATTTAACAGACATTTTGGTTAGATTTTTCAGTCCAAATTAAATGAAAAAAAATGGATTCCATCTCTTTGCAACATCCTTAAACACAAAATATTGTGATAAATTGGCAAATGCAAGGACGAAAATGACATAGAGACTGTAAGTATCACCTGCGAAGAGGGTCGTTTAAGAACATATATAT
Source organism: Arion vulgaris (assembly GCA_020796225.1). Classification (NCBI taxonomy): domain Eukaryota; kingdom Metazoa; phylum Mollusca; class Gastropoda; order Stylommatophora; family Arionidae; genus Arion; species Arion vulgaris. The sequence goes on along the minus strand of CM036758.1, from coordinate 26,941,079 downwards.
ATATATAAAAAACTAATATAGTTTGGAGTGATCGAAATTTGCATAGCGACAGTCTGTTATAGAAGGACATGGCAAAATGAGGATTTACTTATACTAAAATATAAGGTACTTTGAAGCAGGAGTAGCACTGGTCACTTGAATGGTTGATTAAGAAGTTTGTTTAACCAGTAAGCCACAGGAACCATCAGTATACATATATTTTGACATCTGCTGGGGCACCTGTAGATCAACTTGAAATGATATCTAGTTGGTTCAATAACCAATGCAATAAAGATAGTGAAAATATATCATTAGTTTCATCAGAAACAATCAAAACTAACAGCTCAATAGAAGATAATTATATTTAATAACATTCAGACAGCACAAGACATAACACACTTAGGTTTACTATGTTTTGACAAACTGAAGATAGCGTGCTCTGATCTGTACAATTGTAGCACATTTAAAAAAAAGAGACATTGCAAGAGTATTCAACATATGAGAACTAGGGAAATTTTGCATGATTATCACAGATAGACTTAACTATGAAGACACAAAGTAAGGTAGTTTTAACACATTTTTTACACAAACAAGACAAAAATAACATGCAACTAAAAAGTTGTTTTATCAAGCAAAGGATACAAAACTATGGCCCTATATTGCTAATTATTCCTCTCTGCTCCTTATGGAGTATAGCACAGCAACAATTGTCCTCTACTTCTTCCTGATCTCAAGGTTATTTTCGTTATGACTTCCTGTATAATTCAGCATTCTTCAGTTCCTCAAGCAGACTGTCTCCAGATCTGTTTAAGGCCTTTTCCATTTTCCTTGCTGGTTGCACTCAAGTACTTCTATGGTCATTTATGAAACACAATTAAAACAGTGGTAGCGGTAATGGTAGAATTCCTAACTGCCCTAGCAACAATAATGAAAGTGTGTCTAAAATCAAATAACAAAATAAATATGAATTTCATTTGTAGACAAACTTGATGAAATTATTCACATCCTGACCATGGTTTTGAAAAAAAAAGATATTGAAATCTACTTCTGGGTATGTTTTATAGAGACGTTTCTGTTGGTAATGTTTTTTGTGGTGTAGTGGAAGCATCCTGGGTCTATAACCACAAAGTCATTGAATAGAAACCACTATCTGCTAAATTTTTGGATCTCTATGTGGTAAAAGGGTCAAACCTTGCATTCTAAAAAGTTGTAGATTCAAATTCAGTTTATGAATTTTTTCCAGAGTCCCTAGAAGCTACAAAGTTCATGTTTTATACAATACTCTAGACATGTGGCATGTCATTTCTGCGGAGGAAACCGAGCCTTATGGAAAACCCGTGTAATTAAGTCAAGCTTTAAATATTTTAAAATGTTTTTAAAAAATAATAATAGTAAGAAAAGTATGTATTTGGTTTGCTTTATTCTCTTATATATTATATTTACTTCTTTCAATGATTTGTTCTACCCAGATGTTCTTCCTTATTTGGTACCTGAAACTTGAATTTTCTTGTGGTCTATTTGTAATCTAACCTAGACCTATTCATATTTTAATTTGTGTGTTTCTGAATAGGTTACAGTTTTGAGTTGTCAGTCCTTGTCATGGAATGTACTGTCGCAATAGTTCCTTGCCACAAATTTCTATTTTTGAGGTTCAAGTTTCTTTGGCTTCCTCAACTATCATTCCTTATGTTTTCTGCAACGTTAGAGCCATCATTTCTCAAATGAGTAAATGTTTAAATGAGTACTAGTGCTGCCATGATTAGCCAAGTAGTTTTAGTATTAAAACTGTATGAGGTGTACTTTGCTGTCTATGGGGGGTTGTTTACAGAGTACATGGAGATTTTGTGTGGGGTTGAGGCTCTATGAGGCACAATTTTGAGTATTATTGTCTTTAAGAGTTTTAGATTCCATAATTCAAGTGCCACCAGAGAACTCTCAATAAATTTTAGAGCTGAACAACAGGCAATTGTTGATGCCACGCAAATAATGCAACAAAGAAACATACAAAGCAACAAATTTGTCGTCCTTTGCGATTACATGTCAGTCCTGCAGACCACACAAAGGGAACCATAAGATAATATGGGGAGAGAGCTGATACTACAGCTAAACAAGCTCTCAGAACACAACCAAATTATTCTCCAGTGGATACCAGCCAACTGTGGCGTACCAGGAAATGTAAGAGCAGACAGGCTTGCTAAGAAGGGAATAAAACTGATACAAGACAAACACCCAGTATCCTTGCCAGAAATCAAGATACATATCAAGCGAAAATACAAAGAGTTGTGAAGACAACAAACCCACAGCAAACACCCACAAGATGTCATCAGCAGACTGGACAGAAAACAGCACACAACAATCTTTTTCCTAAGAACAGGTCACTGTAGGCTCAACCATCACATGCACAGAATAAAGCCTGGTCAGACTGCACAGTGTACATGTCAGACAGAAACACAGACTCCAGAGTACAACCTGCAGTCATGTCCATCATACATACACCAACAAAACGAAACATGGCCTCGTGAACGAAGCTTACAGAGGAAGCTCATTACAGAGAGCAAACTCTCGAGGAACTCCAGCTGACATGCAGCTTCATAGAGCCAACCCATCTCAGGGTTTTGATCGAGTATATGAAACCAACGCAAAGAAGAATAAGTAGATTCCATAATTTACTTGAAATTTCTTGATCTAGCTTGTTTTAAATCGTTGACACTTTTACATGTTGATTATAGTGACAGAGCATGTACAGATGATATAAGTGATCAGGGTGAAGATTTAGAGGCAAACATATACTGAAATAAAGCAGCTAAGATTGAAAACAGTAAAATGCTCTACAATATACTAAAACAACAAACTGGACGTTTTGTTTGAAAGAGTGGCACAATCAAGAATAAGGAGGTCTCTGTGGCTAAGTGGTTAAGTCCTTTGTCTTGTGAGTCGAAGGTTGTGGGTTCAAATCCGGATCGCAGCCTTCTGTTCACAAGTGCAGTTTTTTCCAGAGACCTCTAGGATTGTTGCAGAAGCTACGGAGTTCGTGCTTTGTGCAATACTCTCGGCAGGTGGCGTGCCATTTCTGCGGAGAGGGACCGAGCCATATGGGGTAACACCCGGTGCAATGAAGTCAATCCTTCGGTTTAAAACCCTTTAAATCAAGAATAAATATGGTACAGTGCTCACATAAGATGAAAAGATGGGCAGAACTGAGAACAGAAATACACCTGATCCACCAGAACTACTAAAGTTTGATGAAGAGGTAAAAAACAATCAATATGTTTCCTGATATATAATAATGGGACAGACAATAACAACACTAGTGCAGAAATACTCAAAGCGGCAGATAATATAGCAATTAGCCAGGTGCAAGAATTATCTAATAAAATATGGGAAGAAGAAAGTCCCAGAACAATGAAAGACAGGAATAATTGTTAAGATCCTCAAAACGGTGATCTCTAAGATTGCAACAACTCTATTATCAGTATACTCAGCAGGTGGCGTGCCATTTCGCAGGAGAGGACCAGCCATATGGGGTAACACCCGTGCAATGAAGTCAACCTTCGGTTTAAACCCTAAATCAAGAATAAATATGGTACAGTGCTCACATAAGATGAAAAGATGGGCAGAACTGAGAACAGAAATACACCTGATCCACCAGAACTACTAAAGTTTGATGAAGAGGTAAAAAACAATCAATATGTTTCCTGATATATAATAATGGGACAGACAATAACAACACTAGTGCAGAAATACTCAAAGCGGCAGATAATATAGCAATTAGCCAGGTGCAAGAATTATCTAATAAAATATGGGAAGAAGAAAGTCCCAGAACAATGAAAGACAGGAATAATTGTTAAGATCCTCAAAACGGTGATCTCTAAGATTGCAACAACTCTATTATCAGTAATGACCAAGACATTTTGCAAAATATTTGTTTGCGTTCGTTCATTAATATCAATCAAGTTAACCACTCTTTGTGTTCTTTATGGTTTGCACTGAGAACATGAGTACGTTGCACCCCATAGGCCCCTACAACATATAGGATAGGCATATCCAAATTTCGGCCAAAGTGTATGTATATTATCTAACAGGAGACAAATTTGTACAGATGGTTGATCAAGATTTTTACAAACAAAAATACTCAGTTTGCTACCTGTTACTCTCCCCATTCTGCATGGGAGGATACCACCATTTTGTCTGAGACTACAATGTCTTGACTAAGGAAGACAATGCCAAAGAACAAATACATCAACCACTGTCTTTCCAAGAGGGCAACACCCTCAAGAAGAGAAAAATCTTGAAACAGACTGCCTCAGCAGAACAAACCAGATCATCATATTACTTCTATATCCCGGAAACTGCAAACTCAACAGACACTTAAATAAGCTATGGAAAAGTCAAACAGCTCTGTGTCAGCTGGCAGAATATACACCAGAGCATGTCCTGCAAGACTATTCTCTCCTGTGTGAACAGAGAAGCAGCATGTGGACACACCCAGTCGACCTGAAAACTAAATTTTGGGAAAACCTAATAGACCTCAAGCTGACTGCCCAGTTTGTGGTCCAAAGTGCATTAAGTGCGTGACCAGAGCTCACCAAAGATGTTTAAAATGATATTACCTAATGTATGAATGATCTATATTGATAAAGAATCTCAAATCTACCTGTTTCTGCATGTTTAATTATACTTTATATCATATCATATTGACTACAGCTGATATTGTTAGTTGTGTTGTATTCCATATGCTTTTTTTTGTTATCACATATTTGACATTGATCATTTTTGTGTAAAACATCTTTGAGTAACACATCTTTGAATAACACTGGCCACTGGAAAATCTGGCCAGCAATGGCGGAATGCGGGAGGCCATTCAGAGTCAGAACTGTTTGATTCTGAACACGACTTTGCTAGCGCATTTTCGCCATGTTTGGTTGGGTATTTTCTGGTTTCGTTTGCCGAGCTACTGAGTTAGTGCTTGAGCAACCCTGTGAGCTACGACTGTTACATGGAATGCTTTTGCTGTGTCAACCGTGCGTTTGTTGTGTGTATTCAGAAAATGGTGGACAGCGGTTATGACGAACAAGCTCAATCTGCCGTATGCAGTTATATTGCAAGTGCAGAAAGCTGGATTTTGTCATGATTGATGTTCCTTCGACAAGAATTGCAATTCAAGTGATGAAAGTTTTGTGTTGCTACATTAGCGACGGCCATATGCATTTTATACGGTGCAGGTTGTTTTTTGTGGGTACGCGGCTGTTTCATTCTGGAATTAGTTCACACAGGAAACATTTCACAGTTGTTAACATTTCGTGTGATTTTCATTGGCACAGGAATGGAGCAATTATGGGGTGACCCGTTGCAGTGAAGTTGGAACCGTACTTATGAACTATGAATAACACATCTCTTGGTAACACATCTCTTGGTAATATATTTTTGAGTAACACAACTGTTAGTGAGTGAAGTAACCCTCCTTCCTTCCTTTCCTTTCGCTTGAAATATTGTTTATATATTCAATGATATTGAACATTCATAAGGGAAAGACAAAGATATTGAGAATTAACCAAGCAACGACAACTCGATCTCCCTGGGGAAATCCCACTTCAAGAGGTAGAATCATACACATATTTGGGCAGCAACGTAGACAAAGAGGGTGGAACAGATAGAGATGTTAAAATAAGAATACAGAAGGCAAGAGGAGCTTTCATTGCACTGGGAAACATTTGGAAGTCCAAAGAAATCAAATCTAGAACAAAAATTCGGATATTTAACTCTAATGTTAAAGCAGTTCTACTGTATGGGTCAGAAACATGGAGAACAACTAAAACAATAGCGCATAAATTGCAAACATTCATCAACTGGTGTCTGCGCAGAATAGAGGGAATAAGATGGTATGATAGGGTCACAAATGAGGAACTTATGGAGAGAACGAGACAGATTCCAGTGAACGAACAGGTTAAAAAAGACGCTGGCGCTGGATAGGACACACTTTGCGAAAACCGGAGGGAATATAACAAGAAGGGTCCTTGCCTGGAACCCGCAGGGACAGCGAAAGAAAAGGAGGCCGAGAAATACATGGAGACGAGATTTGGAGGCGGAGATCAATAATATAAAGAAGAGCTGGAGGAGCTGCAGGAGATAGCTAGAGATAGGAAGACTTGGCATGAGTTGGTTGAGGGCCTATGCCCCAACCCGGGGTAAAGAGATTCAATGATATTGTCTCTTGTATAAACTTCACTGTCTTTTGTAGCTCAGACAGAGGTCCGTGTAGTTTTCTGTCGAGTGTTGTTTCATTAGGCCAGTGAGTTTGCCTCAGTATAGTTTTTAGAGTGATAGCTTGACTTTACCTAGTCAGTTTAGCAAGCTGTTGGAGTCTCTAAACTGACTACAGAGCAATACCTGTGTTTCTTTTGCATAGTAACAACTAAGGTTAAGGATTGCCGCAAGATTCATTTCAAACATAGGTTATGAACTTTAAGTGCAAACACTTTGGAATGTTGTTTGTTTGATATGCAAGCAAATCTTGTACTGTACACAGCCGCACTTATACTAACCACATCTGATGTGTGGCTTCCATGTTCAACTTGTACTCAGACTTCAATGTTGCAGTCTGTTTCAGGAGTCAACCTGATAAATTGACCGCACCCAGTCAGTCAGCTAATGAGACAATAGATCAACCATACGCAGACAGTTTAGAAAGCTGATGTTGTCTTTTTTCTAAATTAAATGATGTGGAATTGGTATAATATTATTATCAAATTGGAGTGTGTTTTAATTGGTTATTAGTGACGCAGCTAGTATTTATTTGATGTTTAGTGTATTAGTTTCTTTAATGGACTCATTCAAAAAAATGTCTGCCATCATAGCATTGTCACTACTAATACTAAACCAATTTGTTCACAGTGGTACATAAGAGCTGCAACTGTTGTTCTTCATCAGATATATTCAGGGTCTTCTGCTTTATCTCTGCCCACGATGCTCAGATTCTTGAGAATCTTCTACTGTTTCTTGTCAGGTACCTGTTGCCCTAACCACTTTCCTCTTCTTGTGGCTTCCAGGAAAGTGCATGTCTGGTAATGTGCGGTTGTTTCCTGAGTGTGTCTAATCCATAGCCACTTCCTCTTTTTAACCTCCAGCTGTATTAGTGTCTGTCTTATGCTCTTTGATAGTCTACATTTGTTACCATTTCTTTTCGATGGCTACAACTTCTTGACAATAGGGCATTCCATAATTTCTCAGTTTACCAGCGAACAACTCTCAAAATGTTCATCATTGTCTCATGTGAACTCGGAAAGCAAACAGAAGTCCAGATACAAACCAGCAGCTTGCACACGAATTATATAAATAAGGCAGCTGCCAGATGCCAATACCACTATCCGTTACTTACTTAAATTAGCAATTCACGTCAAAGGACACATCCGTCATGTCAAAACACAACAGACTGCAAAGGCATTACTGCATAAGGCAACAGCTAGATTGCAGATGACTAGCTCTCCTTCATTTTCTGAATATTCATTTCACAGCACAACCACTATGGGCACAAACAAAAGTCATTTAAAATTAAATTCACAGTTCAGTGTCTCTTCAAGCACTAAGCTCAGTAGCTCAGCGACAAACCAAGTCCTACAAATCCAAACATGAAGAGAAATGTGCCAACAATGCTCAAACAATGATCTGTGATCTTAGCGGCTCTCCTCCTTTCCCACCATGCTGGCCAGGTATGATATGAGTAGACGGTGGAGACATCTGTTAGTGAACTTCTACAACTGATGTGATAGTTAATCACATGCCATGTCCCAAAGTCAAAGTGCAGGATAGATTTTTACATTTTTTGTGGACAAACAAAACCTATTTCCCTCAGAGTTATCTAACAAAAACCAAATTGAGTTAAAAGATTTGAAAACATACCTTTTTCATTGATCTTAGAATTGACATTTTGGTGTGTTCCTCATTCTTTGCTGTCTAAATAAATAAACCTACTTCTTACATTATTCAATCATCAACCATAATGGTGTAACCAAGCGTTTGTTGTGTTCTAATGTTAACATGATATCTTCGTCTTCTTTGCGTTCGTTCTTTACAACCAATTTTAATCATTCTTTGTGATATGTTTGATCTTTGTCAAGAACGTGTATACGTTGCACATTCTTTTGGTAGGCCCTAAACGCATAAACTTTTACACGTTTAGGACATGTGCATCCGATTTCAGCCAAACCTCCTTAGTCGCCTCTTACGACATGCGTGGCAAGTAACAGTGGTTCTATTCTTTACACCCCAAATTTGGGCCCGGTAACCACTCAGGCGTAACATGATATGATTGCCAGCAGAGAATGTGATTGATTGAAATTATACAATAACTGGTGCATGTCTTACTTGAATGTCTTGGACTACATAAAGCTAGACAAGAACTCCTCCTACCACACCCATCTGTTCGTAATATCCTTTATACTTGTCTTTCACAATTACAGAACACATATTGCCTATGTGGTGCTGGAACCTGCAAGGAAGCAAAGAATAGTACCACTGTGACCTACAAGGCATGTCGTAAGAGGCGACTGGTGTAGGACCTAAGGAAGCTACCCTAGTAAATAGAAAGCATCGCAGAAATCGGATTTTCTAGCCTACTTGTAGGCCCATAACTGGCACAATGTACAATCGCTCTTAGACTCAGATCACATACAAATCACACAGAGTGGTTAACAAGTGATAAATATGGAGTGTTGGAAGAATAAGACAGAACTCATGTAGATTCTACAATTTAGCATTGGCTGCTCAAGAGTGAACACTCACAGCCCTGGTTAGAAGAAGAACAAGTACAAATAACTGAATAAAAGGATTACATGAGCAGGCTGTGTGTATGACCAACTATGAGACATTTTTTATTTCTGTGATATAACGCCAGCTTTTTGAAATAATAAAATGATCAGCAATTATCTTTTATTATTAATGAACAAAGAAAATAAGCAGATGTTTGTTTACAAACAAATATTGAAAGTGTATACTGTTTTATTGAAATAGAAAATTGTATTGTTGTTTTAATGCCTTTGAGTCACTGTAGACTTTTATTGTGCAATTTATTTTTCTGATATTATTCTGATAACAAATAAATTGGAAAGAAAATCGTCAATTGTTTATAGATATATATATCTTCCTAATCTATGATGTCCTTGACGCTTAAGGCGATAACAAATGCACATTATTTTTCTCTGTTCTTGACTGTTCTCAGTATTGTGTTCCAGTTGTGATGAATTTCTTGATCTACTGTTCTCCTCCTGGTGGTTTTGAGTTTTCCATGTTTTCGTTTACCTTCTTGTGTCCATCTCAATGCTACAGGTTGGAGGTTAGGTTTGGGATGAACAATCCAATACTGTAAACCTATTCTTTCTCTAATCTTTGATTGTCTCATAGGTCAGGATAAAAGAGACTTCTAGAACAGACTTTTGTGTGTTCTTTGTCTTTTGTGTGTTCTTTGTCTTTTGTGTCTTTGTCTTTTGTGTGTTCTTTGTCTTTTGTGTGTTCTTTCTTTTGTGTTTCTTTGTCTTTTGTGTCTTCTTTGTCTTTTGTATCTTCTTTTGTCTTTTTGTGTGTTCTTATGTCTGTGTGTTCTTTTGTCTTTTGTGTTTCTTCATTGTTTGTGTGTCTTCATCTTTTGTGTGTTTCTTATGTTTTGTGTGTTCTTCATCTTTTGTGTGTTCTTCGTAAAGTGTTTTACACTGCCTGTTATTTTTCATGGTGAGCTGTCTGTTGGTAATCTGTTTATGTGGCAGAACTATTTAACTTGTTGTTTCTTGATAAAGCTCAGTGCTGATGTTGTACCCACTTTTTTCCTGATGTCTTCATTTCCAAACCGGTCTCGTCTTGATACTCCAGGAATTCTGCGTAGACACTTCATCTCTGTTGTGACTAGTTTTCTTTTATCGTTTGATGTCAGTGTCCATGATTGATGCTGATAGCATAATGTGGGGAGAAAGATTGTGTTGTATAAAGCTCTTTTAGTGTTCATGGTGACATCTCTCTCTCTCTCTTTGCCTTTTTACCCGGGTTGGGGCATAGGCCCTCAACCAACTCATGCCAAGTCTTCCTATCTCTAGCTATCTCCTGCAGCTCCCTCCAGCTCTTCTTTATATTGTTGATCTCCGCCTCCAAATCTCGTCTCCATGTATTTCTCGGCCTCCTTCTTTCGCTATCCCTCGGGTTCCAGGCAAGGACCCTTCTTGTTATATTCCCCTCCGGTTTCGCAAAGTGTGTCCTATCCAGCGCCAGCGTTTTTAACCTGTTCGTTCACTGGAATCTGTCTTGTTCTCTCCATAAGTTCCTATTTGCTGACCTATCATGGTGATATTATATTTATGGTGACATACTTGCATTAAAAAATGTGTGCCATTTGTCGGAAAAATTCCTTATCTTATGAAACAAAATTCTTATATATCTTCTTCTTCTTGAACGCTCCATATCGACCACTTGTTAACCACTCTGTGTGATTTGTATGTGATCTGAGCCTAAGAGTGGTTGTACGTTGTGCTAGTTATGCGCCTAAAAGTAGGTCAGCACATCCGATTTCTGTGATGCTTTTTATTTACTAGGTAGCTTCCCTAGGTCCTACATCTGTCACCTTTTATGACATGCCTTGTAGGTCAAAGTGGTACTATTCTTTGCTTACCTTGTGGGCCCCGGCACTACACAAGTGGTTCTTATATATGAAAAATGGCCCAGCGTGTTCGTAGGCGTGGACTGCGGGTGACTAGCTCTCTGTGAGTGCGGGTTCAATTCCGCAGGCTGGCAGAAAAGCCACAGGTTCCCCAGATTCATGGTGTTCGTGGCACCGAACCGAAGGGTTACGATGTCCATGGCACCGAGTCAAAGAGCTGAAAGCTCAAGTGCTTCTGGATCGGGGAAAAAAAATATATGAAAATGAACAAATAATGAAAGGACAGAATTGAGATCCAACTTGCGTCTTTGCTCTGGACCAACCACTTATATAAATTTATCTTTATGGTTGAGTCAATGAACATATGCTGTGATGCTGTTTTACAGCAAAAAACTATGATAATTGCATATTTTACTCAGCCTAGCACATTTGTTTTTGGCATGAGTTTTGTTTGTCTCCACACTGACTGCAGGCTGTACCTGTGTTTCTTCTAAATAGTACAGCACTGTCACAGTCTACAGCACTGTCCAAGGCAGTGAGCCATTATCTTTGGGATAGTTTCCGTTTGGAATACCTTCATTGCACTCTGGACATTTGCATAGGTGCTCCGATCTCCTTCGCAATATCTCCAAAGTATCCAGCGACTAACCGTACCAGTTTCGACATTGATTGTTGAGCCTACTCATATACCTATTGTGCTGTTTTTTTTCTGGCCACTCCAATCTTCAATACAAGCTCTTGCTATCTAGCAGTTTACTTTGGGATAATGTTCCGGGGAACATACTGATTTGAGATTGCCATGTCATTTGGAACATAGGCTGTACAATGTAAGGAAAATATAAATAATAATAATTCCTTTCATACCGTTATATAGAGCATGTAAGCAATTTCTCCATACCGTTCTATACTGGGCGACTTGCTCAATCTCCTTCATGAAACTGAGACCGATATTTCTTGCCTCTCTCAGCAAAGTTTGTTTCAGGGTCTCCCTAGGTCATCCTCTCTTTCTTGAACACTTTGCATCCCACTTCAAAGCCTGTTTTGATATTCTTCGATCATTTCTTCTCCAAGGTGTGTCCAATATATCTCCATCTTATAACAGTTATAACAAATATAAGAAAGAGGCAGTCATCATTTTTCGGGCATGTGATGAGGAGGGAGGTTTAGAACACATTGTGATAACTGGTAAAATCAAGGGTAGACGAGACAGAGGAAGACAGAGAGAGAAAATTTTGGATGGCCTGACTTCATGGCACGGTAGAGTGTCAACATATGAGTTGATAGCAAACACCAACGACAGAGATTTGAGGAGATCCATGATCGCCTACGCCAGCCGGCACGGCACCTGATGATGATGAACAAACATAGGTTGTGCAATATAAGTGCAAACACACTGAAATCTTGTATTGTATGCAGCTGCACTTACACTACTAAACACATCTGATATGTAGCTTCCTTGTTTAACCCTTATTCAGACTTCAGTGTTGCAGTCTGTTTCCAGGATGCTGCAAGCATATTTGTGACTTTTCATATGATTTGTGCATACGCTTAAAAATTGGGAGTTAATAGGAAGAAGAAAAAGACTAGGGAACAAATAATAATTATGTAAGGTTAGCAATACTATTTTGAACATTGTAAAAAGATTTGGTTTTTGAAAACCGTTTTATTTGAAAATAATCATGCTCATGTTGCTACTGTCTGAGTGAATGGTGTCTACAGAGCTCTTATATCTTGAGGATCTTGTTATAAGATTGTGTAATACCTTGCTGTTGTGTTAATCCCAGGGTTAGACAGCCCGTAACCAACGCTCCTTCATGTGGTATATCTTGAAAACTGACTTCAAATTTGGTCAACACTTAGGGATTGAGTAACCGCACAGAGAGCTATATATCCCAATTTGTTTTAACTTGCTGAGAACCTCCAGCATCGCATACTAAGCTTGTGAGGGAGGGTGGGGGTGGAGAAAGTGGAAGGGGGAGATAACCTGTGAAACGGTTGACGGAGAGAATATTTTTGATATTTTAAAAATATGAAATTTATCACATATCACCGTATCTCAATTGCTGAAATATTTAGATGTATTTATTGATACTAATTTTCAGTGACTATGATATTGCATACCAGATATTATGAAATATTGGTTTAGAAATGATTGTGGTTTTCAAACTGATTTGAACACATTAAATATATGTTATATTATTTCTTGGAGTACTTCTTTTTGTGATATGACTAAATGGATGTCTTGAAATACGTCAATAGTGAATGTAATAGTTTCAGACAATTGAAGATAAATGTAGTGTTGTTCAGACAATTGTAGATGAATGTAGTGTTGTTCAGACAATTGTAGATGAATGTAGTGTTGTACAGACAATTGTAGATGAATGCAGTGTTGTACATCACCATTAATTTGTTACTCTTCTTCTTCTTTGTGTTCGTTCTTTACGACCAATTTTAATCACTCTTTGTGATATGTTTGATCTTTGCCAAGAACGTGTATACGTTGCACATTGGTTTGGTAGGCCCCTAAACGCATAGACTTCTACACGTTTAGGACACATGCATCCGATTTCAGCCAAACCTCCTTAGTTCGCCTCTTACGACATGCGTGGTAGGTAACAGTGGTTCTATTTTTACACCCCAAATTTGGCCCGGTAACCACTTGGGCGATTTGTTACTGAACTGACAGACACATAGGTGCTCAGTCTCCACCAGCAGATATTGATGGGTATGCATACTGATGGTTGCTGTGGCTCGCTGGTTAAACACACTCCGGACAGCCAAAGGCTGACGGAGAGCGAACCCAGTAAACGATGGCTGAAACTGGACACGTCACCGAAGGATAAGCACTAGAGCTCCAAATGGCTCTGAACGTTGTGACGTGTAATTACGTTCTTGGCAAAGGCTGTTTATATATCACAATAAGGCCCGTCTGCCCCGCGTGTTCGTAGCACGTTGGACTACGGGTGACTATCCCTCTGTGTACTTACTTACTTAATCCCGTCATGCCTAGTGACACATGGGGCTTCAGAAAGGACTTTCCATGCTCTCCTGTCCCGTGCAACCTTCAGCGCAGATCCCCACGTCAGAGATGCGGTGTCCAGTTCCTCTTCCATCATGCGCCTCCATGTTGTCCGTGGTCTGCCTTTCTTTCTCTTTCCTCTGGTGTCCAAGTGAGGGCTATCCTTGCAGGCATTTCTTGTCTCATTCTCATAACATGTCCGAGCCATTTCCATCTTCTCTTTTTGAGTATGTCATTCATTGCCTCTTGTCTTGTGTCTTGGAGTAGTTGGTTATTGGATATTTTTACTGACCAAACGAATCCCAAGATTCTGCGAAGACAAGAGTGGTGGAAAACTGACAGCCTGCTAGTATCTCCTTTGGTCATCCTCCAACACTCCGATCCGTAGAGCAAAACTGGCAAAACAATGCTTTATAGAGTTTAAGCTTTGTGGTTCTATTGTAGATTTTGGACTTCCATACTGGTTTCATTCTGGCAAAAGCGGTTCTGGCCTTACTTAGACGTGATTTTATATCTTCCTCTGTGCCACCATTTAGTGTCAGTACGCTACCAAGATATGTAAACTGCTCAACCCTTTCCAGTGTTTCATTTTCTAACATTAATGGTTGTTGGATTTTACTATTTGTCATAATTTTTGTTTTTCCTGTGTTTGTTTTGAGGCCTACTGTCTTTGCCGTGCTGTGAAGTATTGTACTTTTCTCTTGTATATGTTCATATTTGTGTGACACCAGGGCTATATCGTCTGCAAAGTCCAGGTCCTCAAGCATCTCGAAAGGGGTCCATCTTATTCCTCTTGGTGCTTGTTGTTTTATGGCATTTTTAGCACCCAGTCAATTGTAATACTAAACAAAAGAGAGGACATTACGCATCCCTGTCTTACACCAGATTTTACTGGGAATGTTTTGTTGGAATTCTTTAGGTTGCAGGAGAAATCTTTATAGAAGAGGGCTATGATGTTGACAAGCTTCTGCGGTACGCCGTATTGTCTCAGTATCTTCCATAGGCTGTCTCTGTGGACGATGTCGAATGCCTTTTCAAAATCTATGAAGTTGATATATATAGTCCTTTGCCACTCGATATATTGTTCTAAAATGTTACGCAGGGTAAATATATGTTCATTTGTTCCTCTTCCTTTCCTAAATCCTGCTTGCTCCATTCGTAGACACTTGTCTACTGCTTCTTGTATTCGCATTATGACAATTTTGCAGAATATCTTACTTGGGATTGAAAGCAACGTGATTCCTCTCCAGTTATTGCAATCTGTTAGGTCTCCTTTCTTGGGGATCCCTCTGTGTGTCTGGGTTCAATTCCGTGGGATGGCAGAAAAAGCCACAGATTCCCCAGATTTACGGTGTTCGTGGCACCGAACCGAAGGGTTACGATGTCCATGGCACCGAGCCGAAGAGCTGAAAAGCTCAAGTGCTTCTGGATCGAAAAAATAAAAAATATCACAATAAGAATGATCAAAATGGCCAAAAAGAATGACAGAGAGAGAGAGAGAGAGAGAACTGGACACAATATACCGAACAGACACCTACACAGACTAAGACTGGTTCCATCACCCACATCTGCATGTAGACAAACAGCCAAACGCATCCTGCAAGATTGCCTCTTCATGAATCAACTGCGGAAAAAACACTAGCCAACAGAGACAAACATCCATGCAAAGCTGTTTGGAAGCCTTGATGAACTAACAAACACAACATCATACATCCAGAGAACCGGACTACATTGTGTAGACAGTGAACAACAGTGAACGAGAAGAAACACATCTTCATTCTGCATCCATTTCTGCCTATCATTGTCATTCTTCTTCATCTTCGAATGCTCCATATCGACCACTTGTTAACCACTCTTTGTGATTTGTATGTCATCTGAGCCTAAGAGCGATTGTACGTTGTGTCAGTTATGTTCCTACTATTAGGCAAGCTGGAACCCACAGGGACAGCGAAAGAAGGGAGGCCGAGAAATACATGGAGATGAGATTTGGAGGCGGAGATCAACAATATAAAGAAGAACTGGAGGAGCTGCAAGAGATAGCTAGAGATAGGAAGACTTGGCATGAGTTGGTTGAGGGCCTATGCCCCAACCGGGTAAAAAGGCAAAGAGAGAGATTAGGCAAGCACATCTGATTTCTGCAATGCTTTTTATTTACTAGGGTAGCTTCCCTATGCCCCTACCTCAGTTGCCTCTTACGACAGGCTTTGTAGGTCGTAGTGTTACTATTCTTTTCTCCCCTTGTGAGCTTCGGCAACACATGGTCAATCATCATCCAATAGCTTGTCTTCAGCAGAACCTATCCACCCTAAGTCCTTTGGAATCTCTCTCTCTCATAGGCCAGATGTCCCACCTCTGCTGCTGTCATGCTCAAATCATCAGACACATCCTGAATCCAGCTTCTCTGTAGTCTTCCTTTTCTCAATATTGCAACACGATATTGATTGAGGGAAGTGATATAGCTGATGCATTTTGTCTTCCTTTGTTATGTTATGTTATGCGATCGACGTCATGGCACATTGGGCATTCCCATTCGTGCTCTGTCCTCCGTTGCAGCAGCCATCCCCTTCCTTGTAAGCAAGATCAGCTAATCAGGAGGTAAAGATAGTGATATAGAAGGTGTTGGTGCATTTTGTCTTCCTTGTAAGCAAGATCAGCTAATCAGGAGGTAAAGATGGTGATATAGAAGGTGTTGGTGCATTTTGTCTTCCTTGTAAGCAAGATCAGCTAATCAGGAGGTAAAGATGGTGATATAGAAGGTGTTGGTGCATTTTGTCTTCCTTGTAAGCAAGATCAGCTAATCAGGAGGTAAAGATGGTGATATAGAAGGTGTTGGTGCATTTTGTCTTCCTTGTAAGCAAGATCAGCTAATCAGGAGGTAAAGATGGTGATATAGAAGGTGTTGGTGCATTTTGTCTTCCTTGTAAGCAAGATCAGCTAATCAGGAGGTAAAGATAGTGATATAGAAGGTGTTGGTGCATTTTGTCTTCCTTGTAAGCAAGATCAGCTAATCAGGAGGTAAAGATAGTGATATAGAAGGTGTTGGTGCATTTTGTCTTCCTTGTAAACAAGATCAGCTAATCAGGAGGTAAAGATGGTGATATAGAAGGTGTTGGTGCATTTTGTCTTCCTTGTAAGCAAGATCAGCTAATCAGGAGGTAAAGATGGTGATATAGAATGTGTTGGTGCATTTTGTCTTCCTTGTAAGCAAGATCAGCTAATCAGGAGGTAAAGATAGTGATATAGAAGGTGTTGGTGCATTTTGTCTTCCTTGTAAGCAAGATCAGCTAATCAGGAGGTAAAGATAGTGATATAGAAGGTGTTGGTGCATTTTGTCTTCCTTGTAAGCAAGATCAGCTAATCAGGAGGTAAAGATAGTGATATAGAAGGTGTTGGTGCATTTTGTCTTCCTTGTAAGCAAGATCAGCTAATCAGGAGGTAAAGATGGTGATATAGAAGGTGTTGGTGCATTTTGTCTTCCTTGTAAGCAAGATCAGCTAATCAGGAGGTAAAGATAGTGATATAGAAGGTGTTGGTGCATTTTGTCTTCCTTGTAAGCAAGATCAGCTAATCAGGAGGTAAAGATAGTGATATAGAAGGTGTTGGTGCATTTTGTCTTCCTTGTAAGCAAGATCAGCTAATCAGGAGGTAAAGATAGTGATATAGAAGGTGTTGGTGCATTTTGTCTTCCTTGTAAGCAAGATCAGCTAATCAGGAGGTAAAGATAGTGATATAGAAGGTGTTGGTGCATTTTGTCTTCCTTGTAAGCAAGATCAGCTAATCAGGAGGTAAAGATGGTGATATAGAAGGTGTTGGTGCATTTTGTCTTCCTTGTAAGCAAGATCAGCTAATCAGGAGGTAAAGATAGTGATATAGAAGGTGTTGGTGCATTTTGTCTTCCTTGTAAGCAAGATCAGCTAATCAGGAGGTAAAGATAGTGATATAGAAGGTGTTGGTGCATTTTGTCTTCCTTGTAAGCAAGATCAGCTAATCAGGAGGTAAAGATAGTGATATAGAAGGTGTTGGTGCATTTTGTCTTCCTTGTAAACAAGATCAGCTAATCAGGAGGTAAAGATGGTGATATAGAAGGTGATGCATTTTGTCTTCCTTGTAAGCAAGATGAGCTAATCAGGAGATAAAAATGAAGACATTAATGCCAGGATTAGGAAAGTCCAACAAGCCCCCGTTGTGTCTGCGTTAACTTGAATAAAGCGATTCATGGATTCCACTCTCTCCCTCTGAAAAGATGCTGAGGTTGACAATACTAGGCCAGAATGCACACTAGAAACCACGCTTATCATCCGATAGATCTTATGCTATTGATCAACCTAGTGAGTCTCACATAGTTACGTCGCTACATTCAAACATAAACTGTATTAGAGATGAACTTCAAACAACAGTTGACTTCATTATAAGAACATAGCTGACGGTATAATCATCCAAATAGCGAACGCAAGAAGAAGACAAATAAGAAGATCAATTCAGCATATGAATATGTTTAATGGTATTGAATGAATGCAATAACAAAACTTGTCTGTGTTATATAAACAAGTTATACAATACAACACATAATATGTACATAATAAACAGCAGGGTTACATAAGGCAGTGCTAAATCTACATTATTTTTTAATAAATGAATGGATTAATGAAGACTATATTGTGCTGATAATATAACCATAAATATGGTTGGTTCACAATTCATTTTTAGAAATACAAAATCTTTTCTAATCCAAGTTATTTAGTCATTATCAAAATGATATTTTCATTTTTTCCCGTTGTCTTCACTTTTTGTTAGAGAGCAGCTTGTGTCTTCTCATGACTCAAACAGCTACACCTACGGTGGTGGTAGTTAAGTTACCCTTCAGTCTTCCGTGTTGGATAGGTGAAAAAGTAGGAACCAGTCAGTGAGACACAAAAGTATTGCTTTTTGGGAGGTTGGAGACAATTCAAAAATGAAACTTGATAGAATCGCTTGTTGATGTCGGAGGAACTAAATCACAAACCTAACAAATCTACAATTATAAAAACAAAACATTTGGTACATGTTAGACAATTTGGTCAGATTTCTATAGAAACTGGAACCAAATGTCTCAGAAAATGTCTTCTATTTCAAATATCAATACAGGGAAACTATTTGTATCAATCGGGCTATTGTCTTGATTTGATTTATTATACACACATTTGAAATCAGTTTTAGCACAACTGCAATGATGACACAGACAAAACACATAAACTCTCTGATTGCTGAGCACTTTTACTTACACAATAGTGTCTGTTAATGATGGCATTCTAACTGTAATTGAAAACAATTCTTTAATACATTTAGTCACAATAAAAATATGAAACTTTGATATGTTGTTTCTCATTTGTTACGTTATTGTAAATATGTTGAAATCTTTATTCTCTACCTAACAGATTGATGACCATGACCTCTTGACCAATGACCCCTTTTTTTCTAAATAATAATAAAAAGGTCTGCATGCCATGTTTAAAAAAAAACCCCATAAAAATTCAACTATGACACCTAGAAATTGAAAAACTGTATCAGAAACATGCAATAATTAACAAACTGTGAGAAAATCACATTGAACTTTCAACATGTATTACAATTAGTTTTCTCTCATTATAATGAACTATATCAATCTAGTGTTGTCAATATTTTGTCCCCTTTTGTTTCTATAGCTTCCAACTATCATCAAAGCAGCCTCATTATCTGCAAACTCTTCTACAGAATTAGAGCCTACTATTTTCATTGCATCAAATTCATCAAACAATTTTTAATTGATTGACTCTATAGTCTGATACATCAACAAAAAACTTCTCAAAAACATCAAACAATTTCTCCTTGATATCACTGTCTGACTCTATAATCTGATACATCAGCAAAAAACTTCTCAAAAACATCAAACAGTCTTCTTGATATCACTGTCTGACAATAAGCTGATACATCAACAAAAAACTTCTCAAAAACATCAAAGTCTCCTTGATATCACTGTTTGACTATAATCTGATACATCAACAATAAAGCTTCTCAAAAACATCAAAGTCTCCTTGATATCACTGTCTGACTCTATAATCTGATACATCAACAATAAAGCTTCTCAAAAACATTAAACAGATTATGGTGAGAAGATGTAATGACTGCTCCACTTTTCTTCCTTTATATTTTAGAAAAAATTCACAACAAAAAAAACCTGACAGTTGTAAACAATCTTTAAAAGTAGCCATAGCAACGCAAATGGACGGAGAACTGTACAGTAGTTCCAGCAGTTATGTATACATCATTATTTCGTAATTTAGAATTTGAAATTATCATCCTGTAAGAGTTGTGGGAACAGCACTGTTACTATAGTGATACTTTACTCAATTGTTGCAGGATTAGCAGTCGAGTTAACAGAAACTCAATAGAATTCATGTCTAAGCACTTAGGGAGCCTTGCTGGAAGTATCAGCGGTAGATCACTTACACAGTAGCTCCGGATATAATTCTGAAGATTCATTAATTTAGTTTTAGCTTTGAGACTGAGGAATTGACTATTGGTCATTGAAGACTAATCAGGTTACGACTGTCTGAATCTCCTCTGTGCTCCTGTGGAAATTTTGAACAAACCACAGAGCATGTCCTGTAGAGCCACCTTAGACAGGAATGCTTGCCCAACAACACAACACTACAATCAAAGCTACAGGACACCAGAGAATAGTTCCAGACAACAGTGAACTTCATCATAAGAACACATTTTGATGATATAATCATTTAAGTAGAGATCACTAGAAGAAGACCATCCACTGATGTTCAAATGCAGCTGATTTCCAAACAGTGGAGTTTCAGGGTTGTGAATCCCAGTCATTGACCAGATTGAGATGGGTGTACATATTGGTACAGTCAGAAAAGAATGACATACCAAATATGCAAAAAGACTGATTAATCAACATCGAGCTGGCATATTGGGCCTCTGCTGGATTTGTTGAGGTGGAGATCAGAGCACCTATGGACATGTCCGGAGTGCTATGATGATAGTCCTCATATAACTGATAACAAATGCAGCTGATTGCTACTATGCAATGCAGACTCCTATATAAGGTGAACAAATAATCTCATATTAAGATACAGCTTTGGAAGTAAAGATGTGATTTCAAGCTGTCAACACTACTATCATACCAACAGTCTCTGAGCAAGTGGGAGATGGATCAATTGTAAATGTGAGGTCTGAACTAGACCAAGTCAATAAAATATGAATGCAATTAAATTATGACTTCTCTGGGGATTCGACTGGGTGAATGGGGTCTTATTGCAGCAATCTCTACTTTTTATATCTGTTACCATGTGATATCAGAGTATCTCTCATTTATGATACCAGCTTATATATTATGTTACATAACTATCTGTGTCTATCATTTGCTGTGTCTATGACTTTGTATAATAACAGTATCTCTCTATCTGATGACTTTGTACAATAATCTTATCTCTCCATTCTATGGCAGTAGGATATTAATATCCATCAAACCTGCCATAAAAATAGTTTTATTTTGGTAAAAACACATCACAAATGTAATCAATAAATCTAATAAATTCAGCATGGCCAAACCAAACTCTCTTCACAATGGGAATAAAACATGGATGGGAATAAAACATGGGTAGGAACAAGATATGGATGAGAACAAAATATGGATGGGAATATAACTGGGCTGGACAATTTCTCTTGAATACAATGCAACTGTACATGTCAGCATTGAAACCCATGTCATTAACAAAATAATGCAATAAGTAAAGATAGAATTGTGCAACCACCTGATGCCATGCAACTAGTTCATCAAAAACAAAAATTACATTCAATATAATTTTCTTGTCCAGGATCAAACTGCTGGTTGCTACCTAAGAAAAGCATTAGAATCCAACCAGCTGCTCAATACATAAACTTAGAATCAACCAGCTCAATACATAAACTGAATCAATCACTGCTCAATACATAAACTTAGAATCAATCCAACTGCTCAATACATAAACTTAATCAATCAACTGTCAATAAACTTAGAATCAATCCAACTGCTCTATATAATACATGAACAAAGCATTAGAATCAATCCAGCTGCTCAATACATAAACTTAGAATCAATGCAGCTGCACAATATATAAACTCACCATTAGAATCCATCCATGCTATGCTTATACTTTCTCCTAATATAGACAAATATTTACAGTTCTGTCCTGTACACTTTTTGTGAAGGAAATGTCATGGAATTTACAAACACACAGAATATCTCAGAATTGTAAAGCAGTGAAAGACTTTAAACTGATGCATCTAGAAAGTCTTGTGGTTGGGGGAAACAATGCACACTAATGACAAACAGGGAAATGATAACTGAGAGGTACAATGATTTGAAACTTAACTCTTTCAGCTTTAAGCAACGCATGCGCCATAGGGAAGTCCGTTGCACGCTTTAAGCTGAAAATAGCATAGAGTTGCTTCCTATAAGAAGTCTTTCTAGTTTCTTCTTCTGTTTTACTTATAGTACTTTTAACTTTTATTCTGTTAGGTTGTCCAGTTTACTTCAATTTAGTATATAATAAGATATATATGTTTATTTATTGATAAGTAGTTGGGATCGTAATTTTTAATTTTCTTCCTTGAATTAACAAACATGGGAAATAAACTGGCAGATGGAAATGAGTAAGAACAATAATACAAAGTTTAACAACAGTATATGCAATCCTAAAAGCTAAAGAACAGTGAAAATAAGATAGAATTGTTGAATAAACACACACATGCAAAATAAACTTTGTGTGTGGCTAGTTTGTATAAAATACAGTAAATTAAATTGTTTGTGCTTTTAGCTAGCTTGTATAAAACACAAGAATCTAACTTTTATTGTGTTGTTAGCTTGTTGTATAAAACATAAGAATCTAACTTTTATTGTGTTGTTTGTTTGTTATATAAAACATAAAAATCTAACATTTATTGTGTTGTTAGTTTGTTGTATAATACTACAAATAATTTATTTTCTTGTCTCGTTATCTAGACACCCTTCGTCCCATAACTAATTCTCAATGTGTATCGACCGCAGTCTACGATTCCCCTCCCGATCCAGAAGCACTTGAGCTTTCAGCTCTTCGGCTCAGTGCCGTGGACATCGTAACCCTTCGGTTCAATGCCACACACCGTAAATCTGGGGAATCTGTGGCTTTTTCTGCCATCCCACGGAATTGAACCGCACACACAGAGGGATAGTCACCCGTAGTCCAACGCGCTACAAACACGCTGGGCAGTCTATGATAATACAACCATATTGAAGCTTTATGATGATGCTCGTCCATCATGGGCGATGGTGACCACACAATTTTCATACAAGGAAATGTAGTTGCATTATGTTTGTCTGTGTGTGCGTAGATGACTAGTGAGCCCAATGCGGGCTTGAAATGTTCTTGTGTAGTGTGGGCAAGGTATACTTTCACTTGTGGGGAGTTCTATTGCCTTTCTATTTTGACGTTTTGTTCCATCCATGCTGTTTCTACCTGCCTGCTTTATGATACATGGATGCTAAAATACAGATACGATGAGAGGAATCTTCTGATGATCTGATTACCTCTCATATCATTTGATTTGATGACAACCAAAAATAGATGAAATTTCCAAAAACTATGAAAGCTTTCAATGTTGTGCATTTTGAAATGTGTGCAATGACTATAGTGTAAAAGAAAAATCTGAAACGCAACTGGCCACTAATTTCCCTTGCAAATAATCATAATCTTTGTTTCAATGCATGAAAATATGTCAAGTCAATATCTGTTATTGATTTGTTCTGATTTCTGTTCTCACTAAAACCAGCTTTATCATATCACAACACACAAATAATATGAATGTGATGAACAATCTGTGGCTAAAAAACAAAAAAAGAACAGAGACAAAAATTAAACTTAAATTATTTCAGTGGAACATTGAAACCAATATTAAACAACTTCATGCCTGATACACTGGCCACATTTGGGGGGTTGGGACAAATGGCAGTACAACACAATGTCTAATACAGTAGAACCCGGTTATGTCGCAGGCCTAGGGTTTGCCAAAAGCGCCGGGATAACCGATGATCGAGATAAACGAAAACCAATATGGCGGCAAAACATTAACATGTCCTAGCTTTGCAGCAAGGATGTCCGCCTTCTCCATCAGCAAGGGACCATTGACCGGAAGGTTTGTTGCTCGCGTATTTGTGAACCATTGAAACACTGCATCGTCGACATCTTTGTGCTCAGCCACTCTAAGTTTTTTTCTTGCTGGATCAAAGACAGACTTCTCGCACATTTGCTTTATCACGTCTGCCTTCTTTTTCCATCCCGAAATGGTGTTTGCTGGAATGCCATGCTGACGACTGAGGTCTGCTGGTTTTGTTCCTTTTTCTAGCTGCAGTATGATTTCATACTTTTTCTCTATTGACTGATTCTCCAGTTTTCTCTTAACACCTCCAGAAATTTTTAGAATGGAAAAATAAACAGAATAGCTACAGCATATTATCCTTCAGACAAGGAACTCACGTGAACTCAGCACATGTGCAGTGAACCAAGTACGTAAATTAAAAATCAAAATACTGTGTTCTTGCAAAATGGGATCTCCATTCCCACGAAAGAAACTTACATGAGTCAACACCTGCCAATATTGGACTGTATATATTACTGTAGCATAAGTTAACACCCATGGTCATGGGGATCGAGATAACCAACGTTAAGTGGCAAATTTGGCCCTCTTTTGTGCTCGAGATATTAGGTTCGCGACATAAAAGAATCGAGATATCCAATGAGAAAATGCTAAGACAAAGAGAGAATTTGGCGGTTCCACTTCAAAAGCGTCGACTTAATAGGGTTGGCGAGTTAACCGAGGTCGAGATAAGTGGGTTCTACTGTATGTAGAAAAACTGCAGGACAGTTAGTATTGATTAATTAAACAATCACAAAGAATGATAACAAAGGACATGTTGTGACTTGAAGGTGTGGCAAACAAGTCTTGATAAGTTTTCATTTAAATTTAACACAACTTCAATCAAGAATTATTTTGAACAACTACTACTTCATCTTCTACAATAATCCAACAGATTTTGGACTCTTGTCCTTTGGCCCAATGTTATATTGTGCATATGTCTGTAAATCGCTGTTTGGTTCCATACATGTTCCATTTATTTAGCCATGCAGTTAGAAGAATCTTCCATACATCAGAGTTTAAACATTTGCAGATGACAAGAAATCAAGTCTGCTAAATGTTTCTTTTAAAGTTACCCTCTCTTCGTTAATACAAATTATAGTTGGGGTGTTTCATATCTTACATTTATATATTTACCTTTATGAAGTTTGAAGTCCCATGGCTTAATACTACACTTGTATTTGTCTGATACAACCACTCACAAATTAATTTGTCCATTTCAGTTATTCTAATTCTTCTTCTTGCATTCGTCCGCTATGAATTCAGATGTAGTCAGGGTGCTTGGCACTTCTGACAGATTTTTGCGTGAAGGAATATTGAAGGTATATTTCCTTATTATCAGTGTCCCATATGCCATACAGGCGTGCCTTCTCCAACTTCAGAGGTTTCAGTTATTCTAATTCTCATCAACTTTATCTATCTAATTATTCCCGATCCCATTTGTGCTGTCTTCATTTCACTATTAAATTTTGTGCATTTTTCATGTCAGGTAGCTTGATAAAAGTATTTGAATAACAATGTCAACATGATATATTCTAGTATTTTCTATGTCAATTGTAACTAACTAGCATTCAAGAAGTCATAAAAACTACAGGTTTAAATAAAGTTTTAAAAAACAAACTTGTTACTGTCTGTAGTACCGCTTTTTTGGGGCACCTGAGGAATTTAATAGCAGGATGGCTAGTACAGTCACAGCAAAACTGTTCAGGATAGCATTTTTCTTTATGCCCTGAAAGAAAAAATCCTTCGCTACCGTGGAATGAAACAGGTCTTCCACAGGGAACTGTGTTCTAACCCATTCAGCCAGGCGCTCCTCCCAGGCAACCCCCTGTCTAATTAACCATAATTGTTTGAGCAGGTTCACCAATGATCTGTTTGTAAAGTACATATTCTATCTGTTTGTATGTGCATATTCTATCTGTATGTGCATATTCTATCTGTAAAAACGCAATGTTTAGATGTTCATGAAAAATATATATGAGACATTTCAAATCTAAATGATAAATTTCACTCAACTTTGGGCCAGATTTTTTAACATAAACAGACCAGAAATAAACATACATGAGGAAAAATTTAGGTTTAAGTTAGCATAAACCTACAAGTATAAAATTTATATTTTTGCCTCGTCACTTTCAGATGGCTCTTTACGACTGTAGTCATCAGTTATAGATCTCAAACATTGTATAATTTTCTCTTAGTTTACTTTCAGATTAAGAAGTGGTCAGCTTTAAACTATCAATATTGCAGTAAACTTTGATGTGAAGGGAAACAGAGTATGGATATATAATACTAGTCATAATATGGATGTAGAGACTAGTGTATTCACTATCATCTGCTAAGAAGACATGTTTAAGACAGATACACTGAGTCGTATGTGCACAGTACAGTGTAACTAACTTAAGTCTCTATGATAACATTTATTACTATGACCATAATCACAATGAATTAAGATGACAACTCAGTGGTAGGGTCAGTGAGCTGGCAAAGATTAAGATCCTACTCCACCTGCCTGTGGTGGCCTCGGAAAGAGACTGCAGTGTTGCATTTGAAAGAGCGTTCCTCCAACTTTTGACCTAAAAATACTAATACGGGTGGGGTGGTGAAAAGTAGTCATTGTGGTGACTGTCACAGGCAAGGAAGGCAAAGCATGAATAAAACCAAATTCATATGTGCCTTGCCTACAGGCACTCTAATGGGGGCACAATACACTCATACTCTCTGCAGCAAATCACACACACAGATCATGTGGAGTGTTTAACAAGTGGATGATAGAGCAAACAAAAACCAAAACAACAAATTTGTTAATGAACTGTTATTGCAATAGTAACATATTTTGTGATAACCTATTATTAGGCATTGTAAATAGAAAATATATATATATTTATATCAACAGTCTGAGCATTTGTAAATACAATGTAAGAAAACCAATCTTGCTAATATGCACACATTTAACAGTGAAAACAAGAGCTATGCTAGACAAATAAAACTGCCTGTAGGTTGCCGGGTCCTCACGGGAGAAAAAATAGAGCCGATCAAGATCTCTGGAAACCAGAACTGACCGAGATATCAGGGAACCAGAGCTGACCAAGACCATACTTTACTTCAAAGTTGTGGTTTTTCTTCTTCTCACGATCGTATATGTTGTGGTTCTAGTAACATACTGCATCACTGCAGTCTGGCCAAGTGAGTAGGGATTGAAGACAAACCTGACACTAAAAATGACGCAATGAAAACTAATGTGTTTATTGGAGGCGTAGATATAGCAACCTCGCCGTAAACTACAAAGAAACAGATATCTCTCTCTCTCGATCCCGTTTAGACTGATATACCAGATTTTCTCATAAATTCTGCTTTTTTAGGACTCCATCTCTCCGTACAGCTTTTCATTAAACTCGGTATTTTCCGGCCAGGTCTCGTTTCTCAGGCCTGCCAGCAGTTGGCAGTCTTGCAGTAAAACAGATATAGCAACCTCACAGTAAACTACAAAACAAACAGATATAGCAACCTCGCTGTAAACTATAAAACAAACAGATATAGCAACCTCGCTGTAAACTATAAAACAAACATATAGCAACCTCACAGTAAACTACAAAACAAACATATATAGCAACCTCACAGTAAACTATAAAACAAACATATAGCAACCTCACAGTAAACTACAAAACAAACATATAGCAACCTCGCTGTAAACTATAAAACAAACAGATATAGCAACCTCGCTGTAAACTATAAAACAGATATAGCAACCTCGCTGTAAACTATAAAACAAACAGATATAGCAACCTCACTGTAAACTATAAAACAAACAGATATAGCAACCTCACAGTAAACTATAAAACAAACAGATATAGCAACCTCACTGTAAACTACAAAACAAACAGATATAGCAACCTCACTGTAAACTATAAAACAAACAGATATAGCAACCTCACAGTAAACTACAAAACAGATATAGCAACCTCGCTGTAAACTATAAAACAAACAGATATAGCAACGTCACAGTAAACTACAAAACAAACAGATATAGCAACCTCACAGTAAACTACAAAACAAACAGATATAGCAACCTCGCTGTAAACTATAAAACAAACAGATATAGCAACCTCACAGTAAACTACAAAACAAACAGATATAGCAACCTCGCTGTAAACTATAAAACAAACATATAGCAATCTTACAGTAAACTATAAAACAAACAGATATAGCAACCTCGCTGTAAACTACAAAACAGATATAGCAACCTTGATGTAAACTATAAAACAGATATAGCAACATCGCTGTAAACTATAAAACAAACATATAGCAACCTCACAGTAAACTACAAAACAAACAGATATAGCAACCTCCATAAACTATAAAACATATAGCAACCTCGCTGTAAACTATAAAACAAACAGATTTAGCAACCTCACGTAAACTATAAAACAAACATATAGCAACCTCCCAGTAAATATAAAACAAACAGATATAGCAACCTCACAGTAAACTACAAAACAAACAGATATAGCAACCTCACTGTAAACTATAAAACAAACATATAGCAACCTCGCTGTAAAGTATAAAACAGATATAGCAACCTCGCTGTAAACTATAAAACAAACAGATATAGCAACCTCACTGTAAACTATAAAACAGATATAGCAACCTCACTGTAAACTATAAAACAAACAGATATAGCAACCTCGCTGTAAACTATAAAACAAACATATAGCAACCTCACAGTAAACTACAAAAAAAACAGATATAGCAACCTCACAGTAAACTACAAAACAAACAGATATAGCAACCTCACAGTAAACTACAAAACAAACAGATATAGCAACCTCGCTGTAAACTATAAAACAAACAGATATAGCAACCTCACAGTAAACTACAAAACAAACAGATATAGCAACCTCACAGTAAACTACAAAACAAACAGATATAGCAACCTCACAGTAAACTACAAAACAAACAGATATAGCAACCTCACAGTAAACTATAAAACAAACAGATATAGCAACCTCACTGTAAACTACAAAACAAACAGATATAGCAACTTCCCTGCAAACAACAAAACAATGAAACAAACACCATTTTCATAGCAAACAAAGAAGTATACAACCAAACATATCAAATGTGTTGTGTTACAATCAGTATGAGCAACAGCAGCATCTCAAGTACTTAGCATGTCAGGTTAATTTTGTGCTCGTATGTACATTTATATATATATATATATGTATTCTGTGAGATATACAAACATAGTAATAGTCACATGCAGAGTCAAGTAACAATATGATATATTTACTACTACAAACATGATCATTCTTACATGCAGTGTCAAGTAATAATGTCAGTGAAATCTTCAATATGTTCCAACAAGCTCAAGATTGGAATTTCTCTGATGTCAGCAATTGTGATAAAATAACTTCTGAAATCTGCTATATAAGAAGAGACCAACAGCACCATTCCGAGACACAAGTTCAGATATTGAGATATTAACAACCTTAAACTGACCACTTACGGTATGGAACTAATAGGAAAACAAAGATCAGAATACTAAGAGCATGCATATTCCCGGTGTCAATGTATGGGTGTGAGTTATGGATATTTAACAAGAAAGTGGAAAAACATATATGTACTTTTGAATATAAATGAAAAAGAAGAGTCCTCTGTATGCCATGGATAGAGAAGAGAACAAATAGATCTATCTGAAGGAACTAAAAATCAAAGAGAAAACTGGCTAATGCAACAAAAAAGAAGATTGAGGTCTTTTGTACATATAAAAAGATACGTGTTGGAGGAGACCATTATGGAAGATGATATTCCAGCAAAGAGAAGGGGAAGACCACAGAGAAGATAGATTCAGGATGTTCTTCTTTTTCTGCGATCAACTTTTGCTATGCGACTACTCCGGTATGTATCATAAACAGGGTAGTGCGCTTGAGGTCTTCACCGGTTCCCCATAGTTTGTCTTGTAGGGTTGTTTCTGTTGGCCAGATCTCCAATCTCTCACTACTCAGACTAGGGCAGTCTTGCAGGATGTGCTCTGGGGACTGCTTAGGTGCTCCACAGGTGCAGGATGCCAAGTCGCTGAGACCCATTGATTCAGGATGTGACTGATGGGTGCAGAGATGGAATAGCTGGCATATCAGAGAGAGAAATTCAGAAGACTGTTAGGTTCTGCCTAGGACAAGCTAGACTGGACCAAGAGTAGAAGATAAATAACTGCTGGAACTGTGTTGCATTCTCTCTGACCAATTTCTGCACACTAAGAAAATAATGTGATGTCTAGTAGTCAGTGGCTGCCACAGGCTAGAGAGGTGAACCTTAATAACACACTTGTTAAAATCAGTTGTGCTGAACCTACAGAAAGAACTAAGCAGATACCAATAGAGAAAGAGCTAAGGAAGAGACACTGGCGATGGATAGGACACACATTGAGAAGACGGACCGGAAGCATTGCAAGAGAGGCAATGTTTTGGAACACGCAGGGAAAGAGTAGTAGGGGAATGCCTAGACATACCTGGAGAAGAGAGCTGGAAACTGATATGACAAGGATAGGTAAAACATGGAAATAATTGGAAGGGATGGCAGGAGAGAGGAAGAGCTGGAAGAAGTTTGTTGATGACCTATACTCCGTTGGTAGTTGAAAGTGTGGAGAGACTACAATGAACGATTATGAAGTGGCTGTTGTAGAGCTAATTCAAAGAAGATTTCTTTGTTAGTCCTCACACTGTTAACAGGCTGTTGCCCAGTGTCTAGGTTTTCTGTGTTTGTCTTGCACTGCTTTAGTGGCTTGGTTGACAGTTATTTTTGCCATTCTATTATGATATCTAATCATCTTTTCCGTGATCTTCCTCTCACCTTCTTTCCTGATGTTCTGTGAGAAGGCTAAGCAAGTAAAAGAAAAACAAAGATATACAGAAATTTCACTGATATCAAATTCCTTGACTCTGCATGGTAGAATTATATATAAAAAAATACAATATAATCATCTCAAGTAACAAAACACAAGTTACATCATTTATGTAAGGTAAGATAAATAACAGACTCAAAAACAACAACTAATTTTGAGCAACCAAA
Source organism: Arion vulgaris (assembly GCA_020796225.1). Lineage (NCBI taxonomy): Eukaryota > Metazoa > Mollusca > Gastropoda > Stylommatophora > Arionidae > Arion > Arion vulgaris. Next base: position 26,910,195 of record CM036758.1, on the reverse strand, counting down.
CCCATCTTCTGGCCTGTACTAAAACAATAGAGACAACTTGTAAACAACAAATGTAGTTCTTAGCTACAGAAGTTAGTTCTCATTAAAAATATGAATGTTAAACTTAATATAAATGAAAACAAGTGATATCAGAAATGAAACAATTGTTTTAAATATCAGCAGCAGATACATCTCAAAAGAGGTTTCAATATTTAGAGGGAGACAAAGAAGAAAATAAAATGGGAGAGGGAGGGGGTGTTTATATGGGTGGGACCAGCTTCTTTGTAAACAAACATGCTGGTTTTTTTTAAAAACTCAACGTTTGTGTGCTAGTTGTGAATATATTCATGGAGACTTGAGAAATATGTCATTTTTCCATCATATCAGGATAATATGAGAATTCATCAAAACAATAAACAAATTCATTAAGCTGCAGTTGGACACAGAAATGTCAATGTATAAATGCTGTAATGGCTTGGGTGACAATTGAGAGCTCTGAACAATATTCAGGCCCCCAAAAATACTGACATTCAAAATGAAGTCAAACAGCAGAAACATAAAAGAAAAGAAAATACATTAAACATCATGACAAAAGAAAAATATCAAACATAAGTATAAAACACAAGCATCACATTGTTGTGTGAAACATGATGATAAGCCATATATTGTGTGTGAAACATGATGATAAGCCATATATTGTGTGTGAAACATGATGATAAGCCATATATTGTGTGTGAAACATGATGATAAGCCATATATTGTGTGTGAAACATGATAAGCCATATATAGTGTGTGAAACATGATGATAAGCCATATATTGTGTGTGAAACATGATAACAGGAACAAAGCTAAAGTCCAGTACAAATAACTAAATGTGTTTATGTACACATTTACAATATATATATGGCTAATGGAAGTCATTATTTCATTTTACAAACTAAAAAGGGATCATCTTTACAATACTTTCTGTTCACATCACATAAGTCTTGTTACAATCTGTCCAGAAAGTATTGTTACAATCTGTCCAGAAAGTATTGTTACAATCTGCACAGAAAGTATTGTTACAATCTGCCCAGAAAGTATTGTTACAATATGTCCAGAAAGTATTGTTACAATCTGCCCAGAAAGTATTGTTACAATCTGCACATAAAGTACTGTTACAATCTGTTCAGAAAGTATTGTTAGAATCTGCCCAGAAAGTATTGTTACAATCTGTCCAAAAAGTACTGTTACAATCTATCCAGAAAGTATTGTTACAATCTGTCCAGAAACTATTGTTACAATCTGTCCAGAAAGTATTGTTACAATATGTTCAGAAAGTATTGTTACAATCTGTCCAGAAAGTATTGTTACAATCTGTCCAGGAAGTACTGTTACAATCTGTCCAGAAAGTATTGTTACAATCTGTCCAGAAAGTATTGTTACAATCTGTCCAGAAAGTACTGTTACAATCTGCACAGAAAGTATTGTTACAATCTGCCAGAAAGTATGTTACAATCTGCACAGAAAGTATTGTTACAATCTGTCCAGAAAGTACTGTTACAATCTGCACAGAAAGTATTGTTACAATCTGCACAGAAAGTATTGTTACAATCTGCACAGAAAGTATTGTTACAATCTGCACAGAAAGTACTGTTACAATCTGTCCAAAAAGTACTGTTACAATCTATCCAGAAAGTATTGTTACAATCCGCACAGAAAATATTGTTACAATCTGCCTAGAAAGTATTGTTACAATCTGTCCAAAAAGTATAGTTACAATCTGCACAGAAAGTACTGTTACAATCTGTCCAGAAAGTAGTTACAATCTGAATAGAAAATATTGTTACAATCCGCACAGAAAGTACTGTTACAATCTGTCCAGAAAGTATTGTTACAATCTGCACAGAAAATATTGTTACAATCTGTCCAGAAAGTATAGTTACAATCTGCACAGAAAATATTGTTACAATCTGCACAGAAAGTACTGTTACAATCTGTCCAGAAAGCCTATAACAATCTGCTCAAAAAGTTCTGTATCAATCTGGATAAAACCAAAAAGTTCCCTTATAAGTAGTATTTACTATATACTTCAAGCACTGCAGTAATCCCATTGACTTCCATTCATTCACTAAATGATGCAAATTAACAAGAAACATAGGAAGCACCACTATTGCAAAATGTGAATACATTATCAAATGCCATTATTGTTGATACCCAAATCCTACTATACATGCAGCCATTAGTTTACTTAGCACAAGACAAATCATAAGAACGACTAACCAGATGTGATAAGTAAACTATATCATTAGAAGAAGAAGAAGAAGAAGAAATCTAGACTGAAAGGTGCACATTTGACAGTTAACACTATCAACATCTAAGCTCATGGGTTCAAAGCACCACACAAAAACTGGTTATTCTGAAGGGGAACAGAGAATTCACTAAATCATCCTGATGTGCCTTGACAATCAGGGCTTCTAACATGGGTAGCTTTCTGTATGGGTATAGGCACACTGAAAGATATTTTCTAATGCAATAGAGGGATGTTGGAGCTGATATGATCCCTACTTAATTAACTTAACCTCAAAAACTGTTATTACTGCCTGTAAAACTGCTTTTAGTACGGTGTAGAAATGGGGGAAAGGAGAGAAATGATACGAGCACATGGCATTTAATGTCCGCATGGCTAGTGCAGACGCAGTGAAACTGTTCAGGTTAGCATTTTTCTTTATGCCCCAGACAGAAAAAACTCTTTGGCCTTACTGGGGATTGAACACTGGTATCCTGAATGGAAGCCTACGCTGGAATCCATACAGCCAAACGCTCCACTCCCTAATCAACATGTTATGTAAACTTCAATCCTATCTTTAAACTACAAATGATACATTGTAGAAAACAGTAAGACTAACAAGAACAGAATTCAAGGAGCATCATTACTAGTAAGTCAAACTATATTTGCTTCTGTGTTCAGGCTGTTGGTTACGGTAGACTTTCAGACCTGTTGTTAGGACAATTAGATCTATCATCATGGTACTGATAATAGTGTTACTCTTATTAACTAAAACCTGGTAGGAGCAATTCAAGGTTAGTATGAGAAGGTCTGGATCTGGAGAGGACTGCAGACATCATCCTTGACGACAAACTTGATGTTCTATCTCTATCCTCTTTGTGTCCTGTTTGACACATAAGGTTTCCACAAGAGATTTCCATTGCTGCCATTCTGCTGCCTTTCTACCGATTGTTTCCCATGTCAGGCCCCCATCTTTTAACTCTCCACAGTTCTTCTCCATGTTTCCTAAGGATGTCCAGGCCTTTTTTCCCCATCCACCATCTATCGGAGAGCTGATCTAGCCATTGTCCCTACTGACATATGATGTACATGACTAATCCACCTTCATCTTTGTCTTTTAATGATCGTCTCGAGTGATTCGCTTTAAAAGTTTTTATTTGCTATTGTATTTGGCTCGAACACTCGCATGATTCTTCTGAAACATTTATTTTGAAATGTCTCCAACTTAAGTTGATGTTCAATTTGTCTTTTATTTGTTGATTGGACTGATCTTTTATTTGCTGATTGGACTGATTTTTTATTTGCTGATCGGACTGATTTTTATTTGCTATTGTATTTGGCTAGAATACTTGAGGATTCTTCGTAAACATTTATTTTAAAATGTCTCCGGCTTAACTTGATGTTATAAGAATAATAAATGACTTAAACGTAGAAGAAGCTATAATCAAAGATATGGTTTATGCTTTGAAAGTGTACAAACAACAGTCCGATTACCCAAAGAAATAGGGAGAAAGGTTTGCTATAGGTATCATTTAACATATGAGAAATGTCTGCAACCAAACCAATCTTACCTTCTTGAGCTGTATTCCCTGTATCTACTAACATGGTTCTGGCAAACATCTTACACAAAACAAAAACCAATACCTAGAGTCTACTGATGTTCAAATCTAGACTCTACGAGTGATGTAAAGATATGGTAGTCAACAGTTTCATGATGTGTACACAGATAGCACTCTGATCTGAAGTTTGTTATATATCCACATAAGGCTCTGGATACTTGATATACTGCTGTAACTGCATTAAAACTCACGTAGATGTCACAATCTCTCAATCAAATTGATGTGTAACTAAAGTGTAACACCAGAAAACAGCTAGTGGATTACTATAAGTAATCTACAGTTACAAACGCAGGTTACTAGCAACTGTTCTATAGTCACACATCAGAACATAACTACACTACAACTATTAATATAAGCAGATATGATAGCACACCAACTTCACAGCTAGTTATGGGGGAAACTGCAACTTATAAACTGCCCTATTCTCAAATATATTATTATATTAATGAAGTTTATAGACATGAAAGAAATCAAAACAACATACAAATGTGTATATCAGCAATGAAGAAATACAATTGAAACACACACAAAATGCTTCTGAGAAAAATGTTGGCTGACGCTGAAGCATTACATAAAGCTTGTAGGTGAAGTATGGACGTCTGATTTGTGTAGACAACATTGCCCTGTTGTCTATGAGATGATATGTTGATAGCACATATAAAATCTATGACTGTGATAGAGCAATTTCAAGACTATGGCTAATGTACAAACAGGATATGCATATGGCAGCTTCTGATTTCAACATGTCTATTGGCACATCTAATTTTTTTTAATTTTGACTCCCTATTTTTCTGTTCTTCAAATATCAACATGACAAACTGGAACATCTTTTGGTTAAACACTGTGTTCCTCCTCATCATCTTCTCTGATACCTTCATTTTCTTCCAAGGCTGATGTATTTGAAGTATTTCCCTCTGAGTTATCCTGGGGACAAGAAGAGTAGACATTAGGTTCCACAGTTGAAATTAAGTTCTGAGGTTAGCATTAGGTTCAGAGGTTAGCATTAAGTTCCGCCCGAGTGGTTACCGGGGCCCAAATTTGGGATGAAAAGAATAGAACCACTGTTACCTACCACGCATGTCGTAAGAGGCGACTAAGGAGGTTTGGCTGAAATCGGATGCATGTGTCCTAAACGTGTAGAAGTCTTATGCGTTTAGGGCCTACCAAACCAATGTGCAACGTATACACGTTCTTGGCAAAGATCAAACATATCACAAAGAGTGGGGTCAAAGGCTCATGAGGTCATGGTGGTAACATGAGCCAGGGTTAGCGAGGCGCGCTGAACCAAGACCCTGCCCCAACCTCCACGCGGTGACCCTGGAAACAGACTCTGGTTCCGGTCTGGCTAAGAGGGCAGGGATCGGGAAAGAAACTACTGGTAGTGGTAGCAGTGCAATTACGGAAATACAATAAAGATACATACAGGCAAAACGCACAAATCTCCTGACCGATGTCCAACAAGATGTTGCCAAAGTCCCTGAACGCAAAAGAAACAGCAGAAACGTCTCAGACATGGATGAGAGGTGCATCCAGTGACCAAGCGTATGCCCACGTAGGGCGAAGCTCGAAGCCCTGAGGAGGGGCAAACATTGCCAGCCCGTCGGCAAGAATAAATAAGACAGGACCGGAACGAATAAAAGTCTACCCTCGTGTTGGTGCGAGAGAAGATTGCAGCTGACCCCGCATCGGTAGCCTGGTGCAGATACATGTACTGGGCAAGGTTTGCCGAGCGCAAAAGAACAAGTTGCGTTTAGTGCATAACGAAACTACCCGCCCTAGGAAAACCGTGTAAGGTACTGTGAGACTAAAAATTAACATCCCCGGAAGAACTGAGGTTGGTGATGCCAACGGAACTGCCAGCCTTGGGGCAACCGGGCAAGGTTTGTTTGCAGTCGTAACTAACATCCCGGAATAACTGGGGCGGGTGATGGCGGCGAGCGCAAAATCCACAGTTACGCTAATAGCGCCGACTGAAACGACCTCTACATTATTTGTACTCTGCCCCATGCCAGTGCTTTCGAGGTCAATTGCAAATTGCCACGTACCAATGCGCGTCTAGAAAAGGCCGAGAATGTTCCTTCTCCGGATCATACTCAAAATGTACGGTAAAGCAAGGCCGACAATGTACGGATCAGACAGGAAGTTCGGGTCTAAACATTGGCGAAGGCCGATACTTTACACGGTGTTTTATACGAGTAAGACGCCGTCCGAGGATAAGCGTACAAGCCCGAGAAATATTTCTCAGAACGGGGATAAATAGCGTAACTCACTGTCCCGCGTAGATCACAAAGCCCAAAAATACGGCAAAGCTGATCGAACCCTAGGGAAAGCTCACCCTAGTAAATCAAAAGCTGGCTGAAACGAACACCCCACCGAAGGATAAGCAACTGAGCTCAAATAGGTGCTGAAGGCTGGTGCACGTACATCACGTTCTGATGTTTGGCTGTTTATATATCACAATGAGAATGATTAAAACAGGCCTAGAACGATCGAAGAAGAAGAATATCACAAAGAGTGATTAAAATTGGTCGTAAAGAATGAACGCAAAGAAGAAGAAGAGCATTAAGTTCAGAGGTTAGCATTAAGTTCAGAGGTTATCATTAAATTCAGAGGTTAGCATTAAGGTTAAAGATTTGCTCCAGGCACTCTGCTCAATCCTCTGTTCCATCTTTCCACCCTCTACTTAGTCACCCTTCTCTTGTCCCCAACATCCTTACTGTGTAATGAAACATCCACCCACTTACCTCCTGATCACTCTCATCACTGCTCCCATTGTAGTCAGCAGCATTGTTGTGAGCACCAACAATAGCTATTGGCAACTGTGATACAGCAGCACCAGTCTCCTCTGACACTTCAAATGGCAGCTGATTTACTGCATTGTCACTTGCAGGCATAGCTAAATGATAAATCAAATAAACATTATTAACCAATATCAACAAGACCTAGCCACTAATATCAACAAGATCTAGCCATCACCTTCACTTACCACTATTCACAAATGATATTGCAACTTCTGCTTTCCTCATGCATAAAATGTTTGCTATATTGTGTCTTTAAGTTTGACATCAGTTTTTAACACAGCATATTTATAAAATGTTACAGAAGAGTACTTAGAATATCATGGACAGAGAATAAATGTTTGTGTTCTGCAACAGCTTGGTTTTTAAGAGAGCTGGCTATTAAAGAACATAAAATTTAAAAAAATTAAATATTTTGGACACATTAAACGACATGAATGCCTGAAGATAATTCTAAAAGGAAAGTGTCTGGAAGAAGCGTGAGAGGAAGACCTAGACGACAATGGGTGCAGGATGTCATTGACGGTCTGAGAATGACTGCTGCTGACGCAGGGCATCTTGCACAGAATAGAGTTTTTCCAGGGTTGTTGTCATGGGAGCCAAGTTCTAGAAGGGACTAGCTACTTGATGATGGTGATATTTTGAACTGGTTTTGCCTTCCCTCTTCGGCCCCTACACGCTTAATTAAATCTAAAAGCAACCACTTGAAGGTGAAGTAAGGATTTGGTCACCATTGGTTCCCTGACTTAAGTAACTTCATTTACTGTATTTTGTCGCAAATGGTATTTAGATATTAAGTAAAAGAATCTGTTTTGATACCATGGGTCATATTGGGGAATACACTTGAATGCCAATATTTTTCTTTGAACAGCAGTACATGATTGGTTTTCTTTGACCAGCTGCACATGACTATTCTTCTTCACCCTTCACCCCCAGGGAGGCATAGGTCTGCAACCAAGGTCTTCCAAGCCCGCCTAACCCAGGTCATCTTTTCCAGATCTCCTTCTTGCAGGGTCCTTCTTCTTCCTCGGGTGGCAAGCTATGAATTTTCCTGGTTGCAGTTTCTGTAGCTATCTAGTGTTTTTTACGGGGTTGGGTAGCTAGCCCCATGTCCGATCTCCTTAGTCGCCTCTTACGACATGTGTGGCAGGTAACAGTGGTTCTATTCTTTACACCCCAATTTGGGCCCGGTAACCACCGGGCGCACATGACTATTAATGACATGGAATGTTGCTGTCATTGTAGATCCTTACTGAATTTATGGAAGCAACTTATCTTTCTGTTTCAACTTCTGAGAATGAGAAAATAATCACAGAAGAGGAATGAGAATTGTCAAACAAGTTTTGGAAAAATTAAATTTTGTCTTTTTGGGATTGCCAACACTTTGCTGAAGATTATGCTAGAATGAAGGATTTAATAATGAGCTAGAGGAAGACAGTGGTAGGATAATATCAAGAGTTGAAAAGCTGTCTGAGTGTATCAGCAGGGAAAGGGACAGATGGTATTGGAGAAACACAGCAGTCAACCTTCAATGTGGAGATGGCACATAATCTGCCACCTCTGATGTCAGAGACTCGCCTGAATGGCGAGAGACAATGAAGATAAGGGAAGCAAGCCTTCACTAAAAAATCAGTAATGACTATGCCAGCTTTCATAGTGGGCGCAAATAGGAAAAAAATATAATAAAATGGGGGTCCATACAGACAGAAGAAACCCAGAAACACACACAAAAAAACTTACGTTTCACTTTTGCTATCGGTCGATCCAACTTCTGTGGCTTTTCTTCGGACATGGACCTTGGTGGGGGTTGTTTATGGTTGGATTCTGTACTACTTGGGGCATTCTCACTTTGACTTCGTCTATACAAGGCGGTCTGGAAGAACAAAGAGTAGATGACAATTTTTATTGTGTTTATAAAACCTTTCTGTGATACGTATGTGTAACCAATCCGTTTGTGATACGAATTGGCAAAGCAACATCAGTTTTTAAAAGTCTAAATAAAATATGGAACTGCAAGTTATATAGTCGCCCGTGTGCTGCGGGGCTCACAAGGAGCAAAGAGTAGCAGCACTGTGACCTACAAGGCATGTCGTAAGAGCGACTAAGGTGGGGTTTGGCGTAGGGCTGGCTACCCTATCCAGTAGAAAATTTTATCCACAAAATCCAACCAACCATGAACAAGTCACATAAAAATAAAATAAAAACTGTGCCAACCAAGAGGAAGGAAGCTCTTCTAGAAGAGGTATGAAGCGATGCAGAGAAAGCCGCAAGGAGTCTACACCGCAGATTATCTTCCTTTCACCTAGGAAAAGCCCCAGAATTGGCACCTGGAATGTTAGAAGTATGTATCAAATGGGAAAGACAGCACATGTTGTAAATGAGATGAAATTTCACGGGATTGGCATCTTGGGATTATGTGAAACTAGGTGGAATGGTGCAGGCAAACAACGTCTAAACACAGGAGAAACAATGCTGTTCTCAGGCCATATGGAAGAAAATGCCCCCATAGTGAAGGAGTGGCTTTAATGCTATCTAAAGAAGCGGAGACTGCACTAATAAAATGGGAAGCAGTGAGTCCTAGGATAATCACAGCAACATTCAGAACCACCAAAAGAAAGTATTCTTGAATGTGACCCAGTGTTATGCACCTACCAATGATAAAGAGGAAAAAGTAAAGGATGAATTTTACATAAAACTTCAAAATACTATAGGTAATCAGAGAAATGGGAACATCAAAATTCTGATGGGTGACCTCAATGCCAAAATAGGTTCGGACAACATAGGCTACGAGGAGATCATGGGAAACACGGACTAGGAATAATGAACGAAAATGGAGAACTATTCACTAATTTCTGTGCAGCGAATCAATACGTCATAGGTGGAAGTGTCTTTCCACATAAAGAATACATAAAGCAACCTGGGTATCACCAGATCACAGAACAGAAAATCAAATTGACCACATATGCATAAACAAGAAATTCAGGTCATCTCTACAAGATGTAAGGGTCCTAAGGAGGGCAGATGTAGATTCGGATCACCATTTGCTGATAAGTAAAATTAAACTGAAGCTTAAGCGATACATAACACCCCATGAACATAGACACCAATATAATGTAGGATACCTCAGAAGTCAAGAAACAAAGGAACAGTTCACGGTCACAGTCTCTAATAAGTATGAGGTTTTGCGGCAATTACAAGATGAGGAGAGTGCGGAAGAATGCTGGCAGCAAGCCAAAAATATTTGGAATGAAACATGCACAGAGGTATTAGGAAAGAAGGAGCGGAATCATAAGGCATGGATAACTCCAGAAACTCTCAAGGAAATAGAAGAAAGGAAAAAGAAGAAAGCAGATTTAAATAATAGCAAAACTAGAACTGCCAAAGCCATAGCCCAGGAAAAGTACACAGAAGCTAGCAAGAAAGTGAAGAAACAAATAAAGTTAGATAAAAGACAATACGTAGAAGATCTAGCAAGAGAAGCAGAGGTAGCTGCAGGAAAAGGAAACCTTAGGGATCTTTACAATATCACTAGAAAGCTAGCAGGAAAATTCAGACCATCAAATGGGTTGATCAAAAATAGTAGTGGAGAAACTATCACTAATGTTAGAGACCAAATGGAAAGATGGATGGAATACTTCAAGGAACTCCTGAACAGACCAGCACCTACAAACCCCCAGATATCCAACCGGCAGAAATTGACTTGGACATCAACTGTGAGAAACCATCCAAGGAGGAGATTAGTAAAGCCATTAAACTTTTAAAAGATGGAAAGCGGCCCGGTCAGATGGTATTCCAGCATAGGCGGTTAAAGCCAACATAAACACATCCACAGAAATACTGTATAAATTATTTAGCAGAATCTGGGAGACCGAAGAAATACCAGCAAACTGGAGAGAAGGATACCTGGTGAAGCTACCAAAGAGGGGACCTTCAGAAGTGTGAAAACTATAGGGGAATAATGCTGTTGTCAGTACCTGGGAAAATACTAAGCAGAGTCATCCTGGAGAGACTGAGAGATGCCATCGATATAAAGCTAAGAGATGAACAGGCAGGCTTCCGACCAAATAGATCCTGTGCTGACCAGATAGCCACATTACGTATAATAATAGAGCAAAGTATTGAATGGAAATCCCCACTTTATATCGGATTTGTTGATTATGAGAAGGCTTTTGACAGTATTGATAAGGAAACCCTTTGGAAATTAATGAGGCATTATGGAATCCCACAGAAAATTATTAACCTAATAAAAGCAACATATACAGATATGAAATGTAGAGTTCTTCATGAAGGTAAACTAACAGGATACTTTGAATAGAAACAGGAGTGCGTCAGGGATGTCTTCTATCACCTTTGTTGTTCTTACTGACAATAGACTGGATTATGAAGACCACACTAACTAACACCAGAAATGGAATCCAATGGACTCTGACAGAGCAACTAGATGATCTGGACTTCGCTGATGATATAGCCCTTCTGTCACATACACAAAATCAGATGCAGGATAAGCTACACACATTGAATCAAAGGTCCCAGCAACTAGGGCTGAACATTCATAAAGGAAAGACAAAGATATTGAGAATTAACCAAGCAAACGACAACTCGATCTCCCTGATGGAAATCCCACTTCAAGAGGTAGAATCATACACATATTTGGGCAGCAACGTAGACAAAGAAGGTGGAACAGATAGAGATGTTAAAATAAGAATACAGAAGGCAGAGGAGCTTTCATTGCACTGGGAAACATTTGGAAGTCCAAAGAAATCAAATCTAGAACAAAAATTCGGATATTTAACTCTAATGTTAAAGCAGTTCTACTGTATGGGTCAGAAACATGGAGAACAACTAAAACAATAGCGCATAAATTGCAAACATTCATCAACTGGTGTCTGCGCAGAATAGAGGAATAAGATGGTATGATAGGGTCACAAATGAGGAACTTATGGAGAGAACAAGACAGATTCCAGTGAGCGAACAGGTTAAAAAAGGCTGGCGCTGGATAGGACACACTTCGAAAACCAGGGAATATAACAAGAAGGGTCCTTGCCTGGAACCCGCAGGGACAGCGAAAGAAAGGGAGGCCGAGAAATACATGGAGGCGAGATTTGGAGGCGGAGATCAACAATATAAAGAAGAGCTGGAGGGAGCTCAGGAGATAGCTAGAGATAGGAAGACTTGGCATGAGTTGGTTGAGGGCCTATGCCCCAACCGGGTAAAAGGCAAAGAGAGAGAGAGAAGTTATATAGTATTAAAACTAAATTATGAATTTTCAATTCAAATGTTGTATCAATCCTAACATATGCCAGCGAGAGTTGGAAAATGACTAAAGATATAGAAAGCAAGTTGAATGCATTTGAAAATAGATGTCTCGAAAAATAATGAATATTAAATGGAACGAATTCAGGAGAAGTGATGAAATCAGAGACATGTCTGGTCAACCACTAGTGACAACTGTTATAAGAAAGAGAAGATGGAGATATGTTGGGCACACCTTGAGGAGAAATGATCAAAGAATATCAAAGCAGGCATTGAAGTGGGATGCAAAGGGTTCAAGAAAGAGGTCGACCTAAGGAGACCCTGAAGCGAACTTTGCTGACAGAGGCAGGAAATATCGGTCTCAGTTCCATGGAGGAGATTGAGCGAGTTGCCCAGGATAGGCGGTATGGAGAAATTACTTGCAGGCCCTATGTAGCGTATAACGGTATGAGAGGAATTATTATTATAACCTTTCTGCTTGGAAGTGGTACTGTTGCATCAACAATAATGATATAGTTTTACTGCAGTCTGTTCCATCATCAACTAATAACAAAAGCTATTACAGTTTTATGCTCTGTGCATGGATAAGACAAGCAGCATAGGAAGATTGAAATAGGCAGAGATAATGGTTGGAGTTGCTGAAGAGGTCTAGGCTGAAAAATATCAGTTTTATTTTGTGCCAGAGCATGCAGGTGTAAGGAACGCGCCGATGGGCTTGCAGGTATGGCTGTGGTAAATAGTGGGAGAGCAATGGACCAGGCTGATATTCTAAATTCCCTAAGGGAGAAAGAACGTATAAATGATTCAAGTAGTAATGGTGAATCTACAACCCTAACTAGACTGCAAGAATACCAGTAAACCAACAAAGAACCGATGTCGTTAGTTTTCACACACTGAGAGACATACTGAGGAGGAGATCGGAACACTTATGGACTAATTGGTTTGATGTGCAGTCTACTATTGTGGGTGAAGTCTACTATTGTAATACAACAAGGTGTAACAACATTTCATATTGTGGGTGAAGTCTTTTATTTTCATTACAAAAAGGCATGACAAACATCAACTGTTATATAACAAATCCAATTTGTTGTTATATGACAATTATAAGAATAAATGTTATAAATCAATCATATATGTCACTGTATTCAAGACAAGTTGTCTATACATGGTCAAATGCTTTTTAAAAAAGCACTTTAATAACAACCAGACAACAGACTAAAAGAAAGTTATGTCTATAGCCACTTAACCACATTGACATATTAAATGTTTGCTACTGAAGCCATTAGAGCACAGCCAGACAGCATCTAGCTACAAGTAGGAAATGTTAAGTTAGATATCTAACCACTTAACCATGTTGACATTACAAATATTTTATACTGGAAACAATCACAGCATAAATGCCACACACTAGAAAGTTAACTGTAGTGGTTGCTTCATGCTCCTGTGGTTACTATTTAGGAAGCCACATGTGTATACCTCACTTCTGTTCACTGACCATATAACTGGAACACAATTGATATATATACTGAGTTGAGCAGAACAAGTCTTATACTAAGTTTGTTCTCATATAACCCCGTCTCTCTCTCTCTCTCTCTCTCTATCTAGCCTGTGGCAACCTTGGCACTTAGATTAGTAACAAATGCACACACTTCTGTTATTGGCCATCCTCTGTATTATATTCCAGCTGTGATTTATTTCTTCAGTTCCTGTTACATTGTTTCCTCCAGGTGATAGTTTTAGATCCTATATTGTGCAGTAAGGGTTGCTATAGGTTATCAGTTATATGAGGACTATCATCATAGCACTTCGGACACGTCCATAGGTGCTCCGATCTCCGCCTCAGCAAATCCAGTAGCGTCCAGCGGCCCAACACGCCAGTTCAATGTTGATTAATCAATCTCCTTGCATACCTAGTATGTCGCTCTTTGTCTGCACCAATATTGACACCCATCTCTTTCAATCTGGTCAGCGCCTGTGATTCACAGTCCTGAAACTCCTCTGTTCGGAAAGACTCTCTCAATGCGTGAAGAATGTCACTTCGATCCATGGCAGCTCCCTCTGATATTGTAGACAAGCCAGCCAATCTATCAGCTCGTTCATTACCCCTAACTCCTGCGTGCCCAGGGACAAAAATGAAGGTGATTTCTCTGATCATTGTCTGTACCAGTACCTCCACCCAGTTACGTCTCACCATTCTTGATTCGACTTTACGAATCATGCTCATGGAGTCTCTCTCTCTTTGCCTTTTACCCGGGTTGGGGCATAGGCCCGCAACCAACTCATGCTAAGTCTTTCTATCTCCTGCAGCTCCCTCCAGCTCTTCTTTATATTGTTGATCTCCGCCTCCAAATCTCGTCTCCATGTATTTCTCGGTCTCCCTTCTTTCGCTGTCCCTGCGGGTCCAGGCAAGGACCCTTCTTGTTATATTCCCCCTCCAGTTTTCGCAAAGTGTGTCCTATCCAGCGCCAGCGTCTTTTTAACCTGTTCGTTCACTGGAATCTGTCTTGTTCTCTCCATAAGTTCCTCATTTGTGATCCTATCATACCATCTTATTCCCTCTATTCTGCGCAGACACCAGTTGATGAATGCTCATGGAGTCACTGAGTATGAAAACACAAGAGTAGTTGTGAGATGCCAACCATTTCACCACATCGGTAACCGCCCGAACCTCCATTGTCAAACTACTGGTGGTTGTTGCGTAGGTTCACTGTATCCTCTCTTATTATTTTTCCTCCTGAGCGTGCTGAAAAAGCCCACACAGCGTTGTTGGCGAATGACTGAACCATCGGTGTAAATAACCGCATCTGTATCATTGATGGTGTCATTCAAGAGAGCCTCCACATTAATCAGTGTTAGATTATTTTGTTCGCAGTCTTTCTTAATAGATGTAATAACGGTGAAAGCAGTCTGAAAGTGATTGCTATAGGTATCATTTAGAAAAATTGCAAAATGCAAACAAGTCAACAATACTTTCTTGAGCAGTCCAATTATTGAAAGGTGCTTTCTATTTCTATACCAACACAGTTCTGGTGAATAGTAAGCACCTGTACAAAAAAAAAAAAAGACCTCCACAGTCTCATCACTATCATCGCCCAAGTGGTTACCGGGGCTCACATTTGGGTTGTAAAGAATAGAACCACTGTTACCTGCCACGCATGTCGTAAGAAGCGACTACGGAGGTTTGGCTGAAATCGGATGCACGTGTCCTAAACGTGTAGAAATCTGTGCGTTTAGGAGCCTGCCAAACCAATGTGCAACGTATACACGTTCTTGGCAAAGATCAAACATATCACAAAGAGTGATTAAAATTGATCGTAAAGAATGAACGCAAAGAAGAAGAAGATCACTATCATCTAGCTTCTCTGTTGGACTTGACTCCCATAACAACAGCTCTAAATGCCTTCTTGTCCTGTGTGATGTAACCCGCATCTGCAGCAGTTAGACTCAACTTTTCTACGACATTTTGCATCCATCTTCTCCTTGGTCTTCCCCTCCCCCATCTGCTCGGTGTGATGCCGTCTAGAACAATCATCTCATTTTATTTGTGCAAAATATTTCATTTTTCTCATCTTTATCCACCATTTCTCTTTAATTTTAGAACGTTGTGTTACAATATTGCTATTTTCTCTGTCCATGGTATTCAGAGTACTCTATTGTAGCAGTTGTATTAAAAGGAATGTATCGATTTTGCAACTGTTTTATCAATAATCCATGCCTCACCGCCACCATACGTTGCTATGGGGAAAAAAAAATACTCTTATTAAAAATCTATCAGTTTTGTCTTTATGTCGGTTTACCTTTCATAGGTTTTATATTCATGTTTTTTTTCTGTCTGTGTGTTTCAGGGCCCCTCAAGTGGAGCAAAGAATAGCAAGACTGCAACCTACAAGGCATGTTGTAAGTGGCGCTGAGCTAGGAGCCTAGGAAGCTACCTAGTAGATAAAAACATCACAGAAATCGGATGTTCCTGCCTACTTGTAGGCGCATAACTGGCACAATGTACAATATCTCTTAGGCTCAGATCACATACAAATCATAAAGTGCGGTTAACAAGTGGTCGATATGGAGCGTTTGAAGAAGAAGTATTTCTTTTAATTTCTGCAGAAACATGCTCATTCTTCAGTCTACTGGGGTTCTTCTTCTTCTTCCATTGCTTTCAGATACTGACGTGTGTTAGTGGTCAACTGCAGTATACATCTCCATATAGCTTGTCTTGAACTGACATGGTGTGTTTCCTCTGTTCATTGTATGTTGAACACTCTTGCAGGATGTGTGTCTGGCACCTTGCTGGTGCCACATAAGCATACATCAGTATGGCCTTTCATGTACTTGATCTACTGGGGTTACATTCTATAGTATGGGTGAAGTACAAAAACCTTTGACAGAGAAAGTCCATATACAGAATTCGTATGACAAGATTTATACAGGCAACTCATCTCTCTGATTGAACTTCTGAGCAAGAGAAACTGATTGCAGACATTTTCATTTTACTGTTACTTGGCCAAAATTGCAGGACAATCTGGCAGGACAAAATTCCAGATAACGAAGTCCTTATAAGAGCAAATATCCCAAGCATCAACATACTGTTGCAGAAGTGTGATGGGCCAGTCACTTTGCTTGGATGCCTGATAACGTATCCCAAAACAGTTGATGTACGGCGAGCTTGAAGCCATTCTGCTGGTGGGCAGAAAAAAATGTTAAAGACACTCTTAAAGTGTCTCTGAAATGCTTCGATATAGACACCACATGCTGGGAATCCCTGGCGCAAGATCGCCAAATGTGGCGCTGTAACAACACGAGAAGAACCCGCATAGCTGAGAATCGGCAGGCAGTTGAGGCACAGAGAAAACGAGCTGTGCGAAAAGACAGAGCACACAACACCCACATGTCTAACCTTGATCATGTATGCCCCACCTGTGTTAGGAGATTGTGTTCTAGGATTGGACTCTACAGTCACCTCTGCACACACCAGAGATGCAGCAGCACACATCTGAGGCTGTCGCCATCATCCCTTGCGATGGACGGCTATTATTATTATTATTACTTAGCCAAAATTCAGATATGCTGTAGGGGGCCTAACCGTGACGTAATGTACTCATGTTCTCTGTGCAAATCACAAAGTGTAGTTAACTTGGTTGATAAGAATGAATACAAACAAACATTCTACTGTTAGTTTAACATTTCTACAAATACACATTTCTGTCTCTATTGTCCTTCAATGATTCAGCAACACTTTATTCTTGTCCTATGGTTCAATGCTATGTTGTGGTATCTGCATGTGTTTGTAAGGTGTTACTTTGTTCAGTACAATGTGTTCTATTTATCTGGCCTTGGTGGAAGAAGAATCTTTCTGACAGCATACAGCAGTATCAGAAGAAATGGTGGTCAACAGTTTCATAATGATGCCCATACAACTGGCAATCTGCAATCTGTTATAGTTGGATTCTGTTCATGTGATTATTTAGTGGTATGTGTTGGATTTTTTTTTTCCGATCCAGAAGCACTTGAGCTTTTCAGCTCGGTGCCATGGACATCGTAACCCTCGGTTCGGTGCCACGAACACAGTAAATCTGGGGAATCTGTGGCTTTTTCTGCTATCCGCGGAATTGAACCCCCACACACAGAGGGATAGTCACCCGTAGTCCAACGCGCTACGAACACGCTGGGCAGATGGGCATGTGTTGGATTTAAAGACACAAAGTGGTGGCTATGATCTCTTTTTGTAAGGTGTTGATGTTGTCCGTGTGGTTCTGTAGACCTCTCTTCCTGTGTTCACCATGGCCCATTGCTCTCTCTCATGCCTTTTTAGCTCCAGTTGGGGCATGCACCCTCAACTAACTCATGCAAAGTCTTCCTATCTTTAGTGATCTTGTGCAATTCCTTCTAGCTCTTCATTAATCTCTGCCTCCATATCCCTTATCCATGTATTTCTAGGCTTCTCTCTTTCGCTTTCCCTGTAGGTTCCTGGAAAGGGCCCTTCTTATTAAATTCCCCTAGTGTTTTCTCAAGGTGTGTTCTATCCAGTGCCAGCGTCTGCTTCCCCACTTGGTTCACTGCGATCTGTCTCTCCATAACCTTTTCATTTGTGACCATATCATATCATCTCTGTCACTCTATTCTACGCAGATACAAGTTTATGAATTATTGCAATTTATTCCTTATTGTTTTAGCCATTCTCCATGTTTCTGGTTTGTTGGATTTTGCAGCTAAAATTGTCAACTGCATTTACCCCTAATACTAAGTCTTTTTCTTTGGGAATGTGCTGTAGGTACAGTTTCACTACCACAGATACTGGGACATATATTACTTTTAGTAGATCTTCCCAATTATTTGAAACATAAATTGCTTGCTTCTACTGAATGAAGATAAAGTATTGCTGCTTGTCTTACTTTTCTAAATCTCTCATCCAATAGCTTGTCCTGAGCAGAACATTGCCCACCTAACAGTCCTTCAGAGTTTCTCTCATAGGTCGATGGCCAGCTTCTGCTGCTACCATGCTCAAATCATCAGCAACATCCTGAATCGATTTTCTCTGTGGTCTTCCTCTTCTCCTTTCTGTCAGGATGGCACCTTCCACAATAGTTTTCTCTAACCTTTCATGTCTCTTTATATATCCAAAATACCTCAATTTTCCCTCATTCTTATTTGCAGCATCAGCCAGTTTTCTTTGATTTTAAATTCCTTCTAGATAGATCTATTTGTATATAGTTATTATTTATATACGGAGGACTTGTCTGTAACACTTATATTCAAAAGCACACATTCGTTTTTCTACTGCCTTCTCCATGCTTCATACCCATACGTTGCCATTGGGAATATGCATGATCGTAGTATTCTGATCTTTGATTTCATATCAGTTCTATTCCGTACTGTGTTTAGTTGTTTAATGTTTTTGTAAAGCTATGTTGGTTCTTCTTTTAATTTCCTTCATCCCATTTCCAACTCTTGTTAGCAGTGAATCGAAATATTCAAAATGTCATATTTTCTAATTTCATTCCATTTATAAGATTCCATTCCATTTGTCATGCTTCTTTTATCTATTGTCCATTTTGTTTTTGCCACATTGAGATATAGATTTTGTTTTTCGCTTTTCTCATGCACTTTCATTATTCATCTTTCAATCCCTATTTGTGATGTTGAGGGTCTTGTTACTTTAACAATATGACTACCTGACAGTGATAGCTATTACAAACATGGCAGTACATCGCATCCTAATCTTTAGACAGATAAATCATGTTTTGAATTTGAGATAGTTTCTCTGATGTTTGAGTAGAATTCATACTCTACACATCTGTATTTCCAATACTATCACATCTCATAGCTAGTTTCCCTGTTTGTTCCTGACTTTTTTTGTATCAGATTGCAGCCTGTTTCCAGGGTCACCACATGGAGGTAGAGTAGGATCATGGCCCATGACGAATCAATCCTGCATTCATATTCGGCTACATTTGTGTGTATAATCAATTAGACACAGTCAAGGATCTCAGTGGAGCTGAAGTACAGTATTTACTTTACATTACAAAAGTAACTAATTTTCTTCTTTTAATTTTTGCTTTGCATCCTGCATGAATAATTTGGTTATTCTGAAGTTTTCTCTGAGTCCAGGGTAGGTGACATTATTTACACAATCTTATCACAGACAAAACACAGGTCTCATGTTCAAGCAGAGCACATGCTAGTTGAAGGTAGAAATGGTAGTTGAAAGTAGAAGAGTCCATGCTGTAATGCGGTTTGGGTTTCCTGTAGTCCAACTGCTTACCCTTTGCACGAGATTTGTGGTCTAAGCTGGCCTCGAAACCCTGGAGTTTCCATGGCATGAGATCATTAGTGCAGAGTGTTATCAACTTCACTATCAGCGACCCTGAAGAACTAGATGAAGTTGGTTTACAATTACTCTTTTTGTAATCAAGTCTGTTGTCAAGCTGGAACTTCAATTTTATCACCTGGGCAAAGTCAATTATCTTTTCCAGGTCAAAGTGGCTACCCATAGCTTCTGCCTAAGCCCTGCACCCTCTGGTCATGCCTAAGCCCTGCACCCTCTGGTCATATCTGTCATTTTGTGTCATAGGTTGGACAGTCCTGAAGTATGTGTTTGTGGTCTGGAGTCCAGTTTCACACAGACATTCATTTGTGAGAACATTCGTCTGTACAAATGCACCAGCAGTCTGCAGTGGCCAGTTTTCATGCCAAATAAGGAGGTCTGTTGGTGTCTGAATGTGGCGAACTGAGCTTACTTAATCTATCACCTACATCTACATGCTTCTTGAAGTGCATTGATTGTGGATTATGGTTTTGGTTTCCCTGTATGACAGATGGCCGAGCCATTCCATTTGACCATCAGTTCTGGATAGGGTGACAAGTGTATTACTTTATCTGATTCCGCAATAGGAGGGTATCCACTGAAGGAAAACAAAACTGAGGATTTTTTAAATATTGTGCAGCTCCATTCTAATTTAATGCAGGAGGTCTTTGTCTCTGGTATTCTGTATAAACTCTAGTAGGGATCTGCAGTCAGTAAATGAAGCTATCTTGGCTGGCTGGTGCTGACACAATCATTTTTTGAATACTTCTTCTTTTCTCTTATTCTGTGCTGTCTCACAGCATCATAAGAAGAGACTTTAGTGTGTTTTTCATTTCCTGTTATTTCTGTGGTCCACCCGTTGTGTGGATGACCTTTTGCTTTGTATACACTGTATCAGAGCAGAATTACTCATTTAGGCAGTCTGTTGGTAATCTGCTTATGTGGCTGAACCATTTAATTTGTTGTTTCTTGATGAAGTTCAGTACTGATGTTCTACCCATTTTTTCTCTGTTGTCTTCATTTCTCAACCGGTCTCTTCTTGATTCACCCAGCACAGACACTTCAACTCTGACATGACTAGTTTTCTTCTATTGTTTGATGTCAGCGTCCAGGTTTGGCACTGACAGCATAATGATGGGAGAAAGATTGTGTTGTACACTGCTCTTTTAGCATTCATGGTGACATCCATTACATTATAGGTAGTTTAACAAAAACACAAATGGCATGAGTCAGCTCTGACAATCTCCCTATGATCAATTTGATCTCAAATAAAAAGGGTCTAAAGCCAAAGGATTTACTTCATTGCACTGGGTTTTACAATGTAAAGACTCAGCTCCTCTCTGCAGAAATGGCCCACTACCTGCCAAGAGTATTGCACAAAGCACAAACTTCATAGCTCTGGCAACCATCTTAGGGGTCACCAGAAAAAATGCACCTGTGAACAGAATGGTGCAGCCCTAATTCCAACCCACAACCTCCCAAATGCAAAGGCGACAGAAACCACAGCATCTTGGCAGATTGGAGTGGCCAGAAAAGAAAAGCACAGATATATGAATAGGCTCATCAATCAAAATTGACCTGGTGTTGTTGGAGATATTGTGAAGGAGATCGGAGCACCTATGGACATGTCCAGAGTGCAATGAAGATATTCGGAACTAAAGCTGAAACCCCAGCATCTGATACCATGCTACAATGTGTGGGGTTTTCTGGTTGTAAAATCTTGCAGTTACCTGTCTGTACAAAGTTGTGTCCTGTTGGAAAAAATACATACACTTTGGCAGAAATTCCCAGATGTGTCTGTCCTATATGACTTAGGGGCCTAACAGGGCGCAAAGTACTCACGTTCTTGATGCAAACTGCACATATGACAAAGAGTGGTTAGCTTAGTTGATAAGAAGAAACAAACAAACAACAACAAAGCACAAAAGCTAGATATATTGATGCTTTGTTAAGCAAAGTATACAAGAACAAAATGGGGTACAATACAACTGTCCTATATGAAAGAACTCCAAGACAACACAGTGAAACAATGAATTCCTAATTCCAGTTACATTTAATTATATTATTTTCACTGTTAACTCTCATTGTTAAGGCACCCAAACATCTCACAGACCGCTAAACAATAGATGATCAACAGCCATAGCCATATTACTATAGCCAAACATTGACAAGGAGAAAAGCACAGTCACAAAAAATAACTACATGTGAAATTCGATGAGTACTGCATGAAGGAAAACTAAAAGAGTCCTTTGAAATAAAGACAGGTGTGCGGCAGGACTGCCTTCTATCATAATTCCTTTTCCTGCTGGCTATTGACTAGATAATAAGATCAACAACGGTCAGGGGGAGAAATAGAATACAGTGGACATGATGAGTCGATTGGAGGATTTGGATTTTGTAGATGATCTAGCACTCCTCTCCCACAGTCATCAACAGATGCAAGAGAAACAAACTAAACTAAAAACAATCTCACAACAACTGGGTCTGACTATTCGTGGGGAAATAACAAAGATCATGAGATTAAATGCTAATTCCAGAGACCCAGAGACATATTGAGAGGAGCATCATTAAAAGAGGTGGACACATTTACATATCTGGGAAGTGTTATCAACATTCAAGGTGTCATAGATGAAGATCTTAGGGTTAAAATACAAAAGATAAGATCAACATTTGCCATTCTGAAGAACATATGAAGTTCAAGAATGATCAGGAATAAAACTAAAATAATGATATTTAACTTAAATGTCAAGGCTGTTCTTCTATATGGAGCGGAGATATGGAGAACAACTAAGGGAACACCAAAAAGTTGCAGACATTCATCACTAGATGCCTGCGCAGGATACTCCATCTGTGATGGTATAACAGGACTACAAACAGGGAACTGTGGGATAGAGCAGATCAATGGCAGGTGGAACAAGAGATAAGGGGCAGACGGTGACGATGGATAGGACACACACTAAGGAAATCACTGACACACAGCATCACGAGACAGGCTCTCCGATGGAACCTCCAGGGCAATAGAGGTAAGGGAAGACCCAGGAACACCTGGAGATGGAAGTGGAGATGGAATACAAGAAAATGGGGAGAGAATGGAGAGATCTGGAAAAGATGGCCTTGGATAGACGGGCTTGGAAGGCCTTGGATGTGAACCTATGCCTCCTTAGGGGCGAAGGGTGAAGAAGAATAAATGTGATGCATATGACCTGCCACCAACAACACCAGGAAAGACAGAGTCAACAACATCAGCATAAGAAAGAAAGATGGCACAGAACCTTGCTTGAATTACATTGAGAAACAAAGAATAAAGTGGTTCGGCCACTAATAATAATGCAACCAAACTCCACTGTACAGTCTTCTACAACAGAGCACCAGGAAAGAGGAAGACCACAAAAAAGATGGTTAGATGGCACAGCAGAATTCTGACCAGGAAAGAAGACAAAAGAAAGACCACGAAAAATATGATTAGATGGCATAGCAGAATCCTGTGAAAAAGAAGAATAACTATCATCTAAGCCACTAGAGCAGAGCAAGACAAAAACAGAAGACCATGACACTGGGCAATAATCCAGTAGCAGTGTGACAACAACAAAAAAGAATGAGAACTCTCATTTTCTATGGAACCTTGGTGCTACCAAATGCTTCTCAGAAATGTGCTGCTGTTGCTGGTGAGAGAACAGTGTATAGGTAAATAATATCAGGGTATAAAATGAAGAAAGAAAGAATTGCTTCTACTTACTCGACATGGGCTACCTGTACTGCTATCAGTTCCACTTGCATCACTGTTGACTGATGTTTTACTGGAACCATTAGGCGTTATACTCAGGGAAAGACACTTTCTCTCAGTTTCTTCATCATCTGAGTCAATCTGACCAGTGTTTTTCTGTTCAGGGTCTGATATAGACCGTAATGGGCCCTGGAACCTATGATCACTAGTGACCTTTTCAGGAGAATTATTGGACTTGGTAGTCTGCCTGGATTCTGTTGAAGGGCCTCGCTGTTTATTAACAAGTTGAGGGTTCTCGTCTTCTTCAAAAGAAACTGTTCGATTATAACGAGGGTGTCTTTTAACGGTGGTGTCAACATCTTCTGTTGAAGAATTCTTTATACAAGGTCTATGTTGATCACCACTAGGTGCTCTTTGACGTTCCAGTGTGTTCTGATCACTACTGTTACTGCCACCGCTAGGCACACGCTTTCTTTCTGAAACATTTTGAAAGTTAGTTCCTCCTGGGGCATGCTTCTTCTCTGATGTGTTATGCCCACTACCGTTACTGCCACCGCTGGGCACACGCTTTCTCTCTGAAACATTTTGAAAGTTAGTCCCTCCAGGGATATGTTTCTTCTCCAGTGTATTCTGACCACTACTGCCACCACTCACTTGTCTTTTTCTGTCCGTTATGTTATTACTTCTACCACTATCAACTACATGTTTAGATTCTGTAGTTTGCACATTATCCTGTTCAGTTTTAGCAGTTTTGACGTTAGCACTAGCACCAGTAGAAGTGATATTAGGGGGCATCCTTGTTTTCACCTCTGTTTGCTGAGACTCTTCAGGAGAATGGACGAATGTTTTAGGGGTAGATTGGTTGGGATTCTGTTGTCCATCTGTGAGTGGGTTATTGAATGTAGAATGAATAGATTCAGCAAGCTGCTGTTCCTTCAAGTTCATGATACGGTGATCAGGCTGGTTTAGCTGAGAACCTCTTTGTGGTACAGGTCCGACTACAGCCGGAAGATAACCAGGCCGTTGTTGTGTGGGATTGTTGCCTTGTCGGCGTGGTTGTTGGTTGGTTGCATTGCCATGTTTTGCAGGATGATAGTGATCATGTGTCAATCTCTGGGAGGGTGCTCGTAGCTGTTGGGTTGTTTCTCTACCAGGTGAATCAGCTCGAAAATCTCGAGCAGCATCACTTTCTATGACAGATGAGTTTTCCCCCTCTGTCAGCAATTGGCTCAATCTTGGAAGCCTTGCCTCTATTTCATCCTCATCTACCTCTCCCTCAGGGCTGGCAATCACAGAAGTGCTCCTAGTAAATGTAACAGCACCTGTAGCTGGGGCAAAGGTAACGGCAGGCCCATGAGGCTGAACAGGTGGCGAAGAAGCACCACTGTGTACAAAGGCTGGGCCATAATTTGCCTGCCCAGGACGACTGTACGTCAAAAGATGAAGTGGATTCCCATTTGCTTGGATTACTGGAGGTGAGTTTCCAACGGAAGCAGCCTGATTTGGAATCTGACAAGGTGCTGCTACTCCTCGAAGGTGGTCTTGTATCAACAATGGATCATTTTCACCTAGATCCTGATTTGCCTCAAACTCATCAACGTGAACCTGGAGTTTCTCTTGACCAATGCTGTCTATGGATCGATCTCGCACATTGCC
This sequence comes from Arion vulgaris, assembly GCA_020796225.1. Taxonomy (NCBI): domain Eukaryota; kingdom Metazoa; phylum Mollusca; class Gastropoda; order Stylommatophora; family Arionidae; genus Arion; species Arion vulgaris. Next base: position 26,885,096 of record CM036758.1, on the reverse strand, counting down.
CTGACTTTGACCGTATGTTACATTCTGGTTGGCACTTCTCAGAATGCCAGGTCGTGACGTAGGGACAAGACGATAATGAAGAGGATTCACATAAAATGGTTGAGCATCTCCATTTCCATGATCAGTTTGGTTAAAAATAGCATGGTGAATGCTGCCATTAGGGTGGCCATTAGGAAGATATCCCATGCCACAAGGAACCCCACCATTGATGTTATTATTTGTAACCTTATCAACATCTGTCAGGTGCTGTGGGATAACACAGCCTTCACCCAGGTGTTTAACCTGGTGAGCCCCTTGGGGAGAACCAGATCCCTGAGCATAATTTTTCTCTGGATCTGTGCAGTTCTTTGTAGTCGCTGTGAAATAAATGATTTAAAAAAACAGTTTAACCCATATTTATAACAATAGCTGAACCAAGTATAAACATAACTAAACATAAAAAAAGTGAAATGCATATTTATTAGATTGGTTAAACCCATTGTTAATTGATTGATTGGACTATCATCACTGCACTTTGGTGAGTGCTCTAATTTCTTTCTTACCTAGAAAGACCTCAGCGGCAGTGCACAAACTCTGTAGCACCGGTGAGGATCCCTGATGTAATTTAGAAGATGGTAAAAATATTGTGTTAGGAATTTTATTTCTTAATAAAAGTATCTTTCTAATGAATTTTGACAGAGCAGAGGCTTTCCAGCCTGCTCTTCTCGATTTTGAACTGCCACGGCTTCTTTTACGTGCTCAATTTGAACATAGGGTGTACATTTTATCATCCGTCTCCAATAGACCTAGGGACTCAATCTCACCTCGAAATATCCTGATGGCACCACAAGCGAGTGAACCGAATAGCTTTGGAACAAGAGGTGAATACACAAACCTCTATGCCACAGAAGTCTCCTCCCCACCCATGTTCAGAAAAATAGCTCAATCAATATTTACAACAACAGTTTAAGACATATTTATAAACATACAGTTAAAAAGCATACATGATTAAACAGTAATGTTCCAGCTACATCTAGAAAAAGAAAACCTTTAACAAACGTTACAAGTAAAGAAAGACTTAGATGTACAAAGAATATCTTTATCTCCAGCTTGCTATTTAAAACACTTTCATTGAATACTACAATGAAATCAGGGGTTCACAAAGTGTTTGATATCAATTTATGGGGTAGTTGATGGTCAAGTTGATAACATGCTGTGTTAGTGATCACATGTTGTGGAAATTCTAAGGTTCAAAGCCAGCTTGGGCCAACAAATTTTGGTATGCACACAGTACTATTTGGATATTTTAATTACAAGTTTGTGTGTGTTTAGCATAGGTCAAATTCACTTCTGTAGATCTCCAGTTTAGCAGTCAAGTAACTTGGTTGATAAGAACGACATGAAACATCTATTATCCAAAAGTTTAAAAGGCCTAAGTTTATTGGTGATGTTTTTGAAAACTATGACACTTAAAACTGATCATGCCCACAACAGAGTGTAGCAGTGGGATAAACTTAACTGAGAAAGTGTGGCAGCCAAAGTGTTCATATTGCTTTGTATAATTTTACTTACCGCACATCCAAACAGGCTTTCCTTTGCGGTTGCGCAGAACATAATAGAGTACAATAAAGACCACTAACAATACCAGGAAAAGAACTACTCCTCTGAAATAAAAAATATAAACAAATATACAGCAATGTCAACATGAAGGACAAGAACATATAAATAAATAATACAGATAGCAAATGTTGATTTGAAATATTTGGATTAGAATAGGGACTAACAAATAGAAGAAACTAATCAACAGCACGTACATAGGTAGCGAATAGTGTGACAACCTTCAGACATAGAGTTGCAATCTATGTCAGTTTTGTACTGGATGAATATACAGTTGCATACGGGGGGCTCTATGGCGAAGTGGATAAGACGTTTGTCTGCCGCTCTGAAGGTTGTGGGTTAGAATCCGAACCAAGTCGCATGTGAAATATTTTCATGAGATTCCTAGGACTGTTGCTGGAGCTATGGAGCTTGTGTTTTGTGCAACACTCTCGGCAGGTGGTGTGCTATTTCTGCCAACAAGGACGAAGCCATTTTGGGAAACCAGGTGCAGTGAAGTCACTCCTTCATCTTGAGATATTTTTGAGAAAGTTGCATACAAAAGTGATGCTTTCCCAGCAGGATAGGGTGGGCAACAGGTGGCACCTAACAATTGATTATTTGGTTACTGAACTGACATCATAGCACTTGGGGCAGACCTATAGATGCTCAATCTCCCTCAGCAGATGTCAAAGGGTATGTATGCTGATGGTTCGCATGACTCACTGGTTAAAAACTACGCATACATATCCTAACAAAGTACCATATATGTCCAATGATGGGAACATCAAATAAGCAAGAGTTGTTATAAGTTCTAGCCACAGGGATGGAAACCTTGGTAGTAAATAAACTAACCTGCTGTCTTTCAGTCTACATCAGCAGATAGATAGGCAATTTGAGACAGCACAGACAGATAACACAAGTAGAGTGTGTCTCATGTCACAGAGAGCAGGAGAACCTGCATCATTATGGGTTCTTGTTTTTCTCGTTATCCCTTTCCATTACCAATGAAGCATAAGGTAGTAATTTATTGATAGATACGAGCATCATCATTGTACTTTGATGAGTAACCATGTGTGCCCCGATCTCTTTCTTACACAAGAAGATCTCAGCGGCAGTGTATGAACTCTGTAGCACTGGCGACGAGAGGGTCCCTGATGTAATTTTGAAGATGGTGAAGATATTTGGTAGGAATTGTTAAATTTATGACTAACATTTATATTAGTTGTACAACTCAGTGTTCCTAATGGAATATAGTGCTGAAATTATTCCTATGTGTTCATGCTTCACTACATTCTCAAACCACGAAAGCTTACATCATTTCACCACTGCTAAAAGTGGTTCCTGCTGATCTACAAGTTTATTTATTGTATCTTTGACAAATACAATAGTCTTATATTCCATGAAATAAATTTCTAGCATGCATCTGTAAAACATGCATTTGAAAGCCTGAATCCTCTCCATATCTACAGTGAGGGTCCAGCTTTTTTATCCGATCAGAAGAATCGACAATACTAGTGATTTGTTTACATTAAATTTGACTAGATTTTGCTTTATCAAATTACATTTGTCGGCTGCCTTAAGCATCTCAAGTCTTGTCTGTATCTTTCTTGCTCAACAATATATATATAATACAAACAGCTATATCTTACACGACAGGCCACGGAAAACTGTCATCATCCTTTCCCAAGTCCTGTGATTCACCAAAGCGTCCAGTGTCCTGTGTGGTTACTGTTGTTGTTGGGCTGGACTGACTACTGACTACTGATGGCGGCTTCTGATTGACATAAACTGGTACTGGTGTGTCTGTGAAAACAAGACAGCAGTAATCAAGAACAACACATAACAATACTAAGATAACCAGATAACATGATAATTTACTTCAATTATCTATTTGATTTCCTTCCACATTTTTCTGTGAGGAGCTAGAGTTATCAGCTCGGGGCCTAATACATTACATCGGTTGTAAAGAACACCTGTTGTTGTAGGATTTTTGCAGCATTGTCTATCCAATTGTCTCTTGGTATCCTCCCATCACATTAGTTGCTAAAAGTTCACGTTGTTTAAAAGTTTCTGCAAAATTTTCTATCCATCTCTTTGGTCATATTAGTTGTGAGCCCAAATTGCTGTAGGATTTCTGCAACATTCTCTATACATCTGCCTCTTTGGTGTCACTTTATCTGTTCGCGACAGTGAGTCCATGATATTATAAATGTCTGTAGCAGTGTTTATCCATTGTTTTGTAGATAAAATATAAATATATGCTCGTGACTTTTAGCGATCCCAATATGAGTACCACATCAGACTCTATGAATATGCTTCAAAGGATGGAATCTGGAAGTCTGCGCCAGAATGGGTGGGCATCATTTGGAGGTCACATCTCCAGACGATAACCTGGCTGTGCACACCTGGATGTGCAGACTTTCTTGGTAGAAGATGGTAGAAGTATGGACAGAGCAGATGTCATCAGTGCGGGGAGCGCTCATTTATGTGATATGGGTGAGTCTCAGACACTGGGCCAATTGCGAGAATTAAGAGTTATGCTTGGACATGCCAGACAGTGTTGTGTTCGTGGTATAGAGAGAATATATACTAATAAGCTGTACGGGAGCAAGTGGACTTTGGGACGTTTGCTGCAGAGGAGGATGGAGTACGCATGGGAATGTTCCATATGCCATGAGGTCGATCGAATAACATAACATACCAATGTGTTATGTCCGGTGAGGATACTTATAAATACATTTTGGCAACTAAAGTCAGCAACATAAACACATCAAAAGTTTAAGATAACAATATAATGCAGAGTAAAAACTGTCCACCTTGAAGATTACACCAGCAAACAAGACAACAATATATCATTGTTATATATTGACAATTATGTTAGAAAATCATTGCGCTGAACTTGTTTTTCATAAACAAAATTGATTCCCTTCATTGTGAAACTAAGGGCAAAAACTGTTATTTTACAAACACAATAAAGAATACATTTCTGTTAAAAGTGATATTTCTAGTTCATCCCCTGTGCAGTGTTTGTTTACCATGCTTGTTAAAAAACATATTTTTCTAGATATTGCACTGTCTTTACATTGCGTAACTGAAAGTAATTAAACTATATTGCATAATTTTTGTTATTATAATATTTCTGCCAATGAGTTCATAAAATACCAGTACAGATTAAGTGTGTATATTTTAAGTATGGGAATGGGAAGGAGTTCTGCTATAGAGGTGGAATGTGGGAGAGAGACAAATTAGACTTACAGCAATCTTCTTCTTACTTTTCTGTACTGTAATCCTCTTTTGTCTCACAATGTCAGGATAAGTAGATATTTCTAGAATGGGTTTTTTGTATACGCTTCACGCCGAGTGGTTACGGGCCCAAATTGAGGTGTAAAGAATAGAACCACTGTTACCTGCCATGCATGTCGTAGAGGCGACTAAGGAGGTTAGCTACCCCACACTGTAAAAACACTAGATGGTTACAGAACGGAGAGCAAACCGAGTAAACACTGGCTGAAACCGGACACATCGCCGAGGATAAGCACCAGAGCTCCAAATGGTGATGAAGATGTGACGTAAAATACACCAATTCTAAGGCTGCATGGATCAGATTTTCACATGAATAGAATTTATTCGGAGGTCGGGTACATCAGTCTGGTCGGTGATCTCGTGCGCAAGAGAGAGTATACGCTTCATAAATAGTGATTTTCACTGCCTGTTATTTCTGAGGTTCACCTTTGTATGGGCGCATTTTTCTTTGTATCCCCTGTATTGGAGTAGAATTGCTCTTTGAGGTGCACTGTCTGTTGGTAATCTGCTTACGTGGCGAAAGCGTTAAATATGTTTCTTGATGTAGTTCCGGACTGATGTTGTAGCTACTTTTTTTCCTGATGTCTTTATTTCTAAACCCGTCTCTTCTTGATGCAACTCCTTTAATAGACTGGCAAGTGGACGCATCTCAATCTTCATCACAACCTGCTCAGCGAGGACACTCAGGCTAAAGAAACGACTACTGTCCAAACCTCAGATGTCTTGCGGGCAGTATAACGAGTAAGAACAAGGACAGAAAGACTGATGATGACAGTAAAAGCTGGTTGAAGTCGGACACTTCACCGAAGGATAAGCACCAGAGCTCCAAATGGTACTGAAGATTGTGACGTACACCGTTCTTGGTGTTAGGCTGTTTATTTATCACAATTAGAATGATTTTTTTTTCTTTCGTCGCTTTCAACTCAGGCGAAGTTTCATCTCTGAAACTGATTTTTGCGTGAAAATCAGTTTTCCAATTTCTTACAATGGCAGCAGCGTGCACATTGTAAATTACTTTACACTGGCAGCCGTGTGCTCAATGTACTCGTAATTAGTATTCCCTCGCCATACAGGCAGATTTTCTCCGACTTCAGAGGTACTCACGTTATCGTCCTGAGTAAGACCAGGGACTCAAACAAATGCCGGACAGTAGGTTCGAACCCGAGCTATGAGGCGTCTCACAGCTAGCAGGCCGAGCTACTATCAACTACTCTAGGCAGTCCCCCACAATTAGAATGATAAAAATGGCCGTAAAAGAATGAGAGAGAGAGAGAGAGAACTGAAAAAATTGACTGCTGACAGACTTTCATTGTAAGTGTTGATACTCGTTACAAGAATAATAAAATATGACATTAACAACAAACACATCTCTTACCAGGAACATATGACTTTGGTGTAGTGATAGGGTCTGGTTCACTGCAGTTGTTGTCAGCCGTAGCATTCGAGAAAGATATGTAGTGCAGACCCAACATGCTGCAGCTACAAAAAAAATGTCACAAAATACGTTACTGAATGTGCTAAACCAAACATGAAGTGTCACCTGGATTTGTTTGTTTGTGTTCATTCATTCTTATCAATCAAGGTAACCATTTTTTTTAAATATTTCTGTCGCCCACTATGGTTATGAAATCAGGCTAGTCAGAGTGTCTAATATGGCACTCCTGACTGATTTTTGCATGAAGGCTAGCTTTCCTTATCATCAGTGTCCCTTGCTTTACTCAGACTTCTAAAGTACTTGTAATTTAGATCTCCAAGTAAAGAATCAGGAAACCTGTAATCAAACTGTGTACTGTGCGTCAACATGGAATTAGCATATCAAATGATTACTAGCGAAGCATGTTATCGCCTTCAGCTCACTCATCCTGGTGCTGCCTTGACTACTTTTTTCGTTGCAGTATCGCCCGGGCAAGTGATATAATTTAATGTTTGACTGGATTGTTTACAGTACAGGTATGTAGAGATCCTGTATTTATACTATGCGGTATATTGGGGAATACAGTATAGACCTGTAAATTTCTTCACTGATGGCATAATATGGATTATGTGGTCAATATCACACTAGCCACCTTTACTTCAAAGAGTTATTTATTCTGACACCCAACTAAAGTTGGATCAACCAGAGAGTTGGTAATATCCCACTCCACTTGGGAATCCAAACAGGTTTTCCCACCTAGGAAGCCAGTGTACTAACCACTGTGTTAAAGTGGCTATCAAGGTGACCTAGTCTCAAACTTACAGGTAAGTTATATCTTAATGTTTAACTTAATTGTGAGCTGTCTTCTTTTTCACCTTTCACCTCCCATCGGAGTACAGGTCTTCAACACACTTCTTCCAGCCCTTCTTCTTGCCATTCCTTCCAATCTTTCCACATCATGCCTATCTTTTTAAAATCAGTCTCCAATTTTCTTCTCCAGGTATTTCTAGGCCTTCCCCTGCAGATTATGGAGCAATGCCCATCTTAATTTTAGGCAGTACAGGTAAATAATATGCATTAATGTTGAGCTTAGTTGTAGACAGTTCCGATAAGTAATGATCGATTGATTGATAGTACCATCATCATTGCACTTCAGTGAGTTCACCATTAAGTGCTCTGTTCTATTTCTTACACAGGAAGATCTCAGCGGCAGTGCATGAACTCTGTAGCACCCGTGAGGGTCCCGATGTAATTTAGAAGATGGTCAAGATATTTTGTAGGGATCTGATTTTTTAAAAAACCTTTTCTAATGAATTTCACCAGGGCAGTGGCTTCTCAGCCTGCCCTTCTCGATTTGAACTGCCATGGGTTCTTTTACGTGCTCAAATTGAACACAAGAACCAACATTTTATTGTCCGTCTCCAATAGGACTAGGACCTCAATCTCAACTACACTAAGATCAGAGAAAAATATTTTGATGGTCCAACGCGGAGCGAACCAAAACTATTTTGATGGTCCAACGACGAGAACCGAGTACCTTTGTAACGAGAGGCAAGCACCTAACCTCTACTTCACAAAGACCCCCACAGGTAAGTGATATGCATTAATGTTGAACTTAGTTGAATAGACAGTATATATAATATATCTTAATGCATGACGTACTTAGTTTTCGGCTCACATAGTCTGAATCCTTCAACTGACTTGAAATAGTTGTCTCTGCATGGTCTACAGCCTCCTGGACAAACAGAAGAAGAAAGTACAATATATTTTTTTCTACAGTGCATAGGAAACAAAACTGCAGAAAATATTTTGAAAGAATTAATAATGAACAGAGAAATAATGAAAGCAGTAAAGAAATAAACAACATGAAATATTTTGGACATGTAATAAAAAAAGAGGAAGCTAGAAGGAATTGTTGAAGACAAGATGTCAAGAAGAAGACCTGTAAGTAAGATGGAGCTATACAAATGAACCACCGTAGCAAGACACAAAACTTGTGGGACATAAAGTGCGGTCAACTTGTCCTGATATAGCTTGTTTCAATAGCTTGTCCTGGGCAGAACTCTGCCACCATACTAGTTTGTTGGAGTTTCTCTCTCTCATTGGTCAGATGTCTCGCCTCTGCTGCAGTCATATCAAATCAGTTACATCCTGAATCCATCTTCTCCGGGTATTCCTCTTCTCCTCTTTGCCAGGATGCTTTCTTCCATAATGGTGTTTTCCAACCCATCTTAATATTTTTATGTTCAAAATACTTAAATTTTATCATTCTTATTGGTAGTATTAGTCAATTTTCTTTGAGTTCCTTCTGGAAAGATCATTTATTCTCTTCTCTGTCCTTGATATGTACAGAGAACTCATATTTAAAAACACATTATGCTTTTTCTATATGATATTACTATTAGAATTATCTGATCATGTAAGTCTGCCATTGATTTCCTTTCTGGCAGTGGCCATATTGGTCCATGACAGTAGACATTGGCTCTATTACAGAGATCCTCCGTCTACCAAAAAAGCTGGATAGATAGATCTTCTTCTTCTTTGTGTTCGTTCTTTACGACCAATTTTAATCACTCTTTGTGATATGTTTGATCTTTGCCAAGAACGTGTATACGTTGCACATTGGTTTGGTAGCCCCTAAACATATAGACTTCTACATGTTTATGACACGTGCATCCGATTTCAGCCAAACATCCTTAGTCGCCTCTTACGACATGCGTGGTAGGTAACAGTGGTTCTATTCTTTACATCCTAAATTTGGGCCCGGTAACCACTCGGGCGAGGATAGATAGATAAATACAATCATTTATTTATAAAGATTAAAGTGACTTACCATTTACCACTGGCTCGTGCCCTGGTTTACATGGGATATGCCTCCGCTGACAGTATGAGTCCATTGGAGCCCCCGGAAACTGTGACTCTGGTGGAATAAACTGTTTGCCGAGCTCAATGTTACACATACAGCGTTTGGTTTGTTCATCATTAGTGTCTCTTTGATGACTAGGGTTAGCAACTGTGACCAGAGAAACATGGATTAGAGCAGAGTGGCAGATGTAGACAGCGCACCTTCACACCACAAACTATACATAAATCATTAATGTCATTGATAAAATAGACATCCACTACCCCCCAATATGATACACAGAGGAATTTTAAACTGGTTGATACAGACATTTCATATTTGAACACCTCTCATGTGTTGTCCCTCTGTTCCAGAGTGCCAACCTTCTTAGGCAAATCTAGCTGGCCTCTAAATTCCCTAGAATGCTGAATGAGGCTGGTATCTAATGGATTTAATCTTCGAATGCTCCATATCTTACTCACTTCTTACCACTTCTTACTCACTCCTACAAGAAGGCCAGCACATTCGATTTCTGCTACGCTTTTTACTAACTAGAGTAGCTTCCCTCGCAGACTTGTAGGTTGTAGTGTTACTATTCTTTGCTTCCCATAAGAATCCCAGCAACATATGAGCGGTATCATGAATACAATTTTTGATAAAACATAATTTATTTTAACTGCGAAAGCAGACACACGTAACTAAAAAAAAACCCATGTAAGCTGAGGATTACATCTTGATCTAGTTAGTTACATACCATTTTTACATTCCTTATCAAGCGGCCAGTAGGTACATGGCTCCATTGTGAAAGATGAGGTTCGCAAAGATTGATTCTGATAGGCACTGCATAACTGGCAGGTGTCCTGTGTTCCATTGATATCACATGGTTTCACATGCTCACCTGAAATATTATTATAAATAACTACAATGACAAATAGCCAGTTATACTAACTGGTACTCTACGAATATATACTAACCGATAACCCATAAATAGTCAATATCAAATTCATCTAGGCTGAATGAACCATGCATGCACTGGGAAACATTCCCTGTTATTTCTTGCTCTTCCAGTTTAGGCTTGTGGTCATGCTATATCTTCAAGCCTGTCAGGGGAGCAGAGTCCATTGCCTTTATTCAGTTGAAGACAGTTCCCTATAGCTGTAGTAATATCTATACAGTCGCTGATCATATTCATCATTGTGAGCCATTATTAAATCTGTCTTTTGGTTATGAAACAAGTGTGTCCAACCACTTGACCATACCAGCTGACTAGAATTACCCATGTCAAAGAGATAAGACACACAGGCTACGAATGTCCCTATGCCCACTGTGTCACCGCTGATAAAACCACAGAACATATCCTGCAACACTGTTCCCTGTATGTCCTCCCTATAAAGGAATACTGACTATACATCCCAAAGCTACACTCAAAATCAAAATAGCAATCACATAGAAGGAAAAAAAAGACAACACTCCAGTATCTTGCGTTCCTAGAAGACTGATCTTACCTACGCCACATCTGGTGGGGAAGCAGCATGTAATATACTGAGGCCTGAAGTGCACAAGGTGCCAGTGCATCAGCTGACCTTGAGGGCATTCGTGTCCGGATCCTGATACCTCCCAGCATTGATTCTGTGAAAATAATTAGAAATATGAAATGACATTCAGGTTGCAAGCATATGTTGGCAAGCTAAGTTACTACTTCTAACTGGAGCACACAGTAGAATCATCAACATCTATGTAGTTATTACATTTTATAGGTACTTAGTTCTAGATAGAGCAAGACAGGTGATATTATTTCAACTCAGAACTGAGCACAATAGACTGAAGAGCCACCTACACAGACTAAGAATGGTTCCATCACCCACATGTGCTTGTGGACAGACAGCACATCACACAAGATTGCCTCCTGATGAATCAACTGCGGAAATAACACTAGCCAAGAGAGACAAATATCCATGCAAAGATGTTTGGAAGCTTTGATGAACTAACAAACACAACAACACACATCTACAGATCCAGGCTCCATTGTGCAGACATTGAACAACAGCGGACGAGAAGAAGAAGATAGGTACTTAGTTCCTTTCAGCTGAAAGTCTCAGCAGCAGAGTTCTTGTACACTGATAAGATGAGTCAAAATGTGTTCCAACTACAAAAGTCTGGGTATCCCCTATTCAGCTGTGTATACTAGGGTATTGACTGTACCTTTAATTTCAACAATGTACTTTGTACACAAATCAAGCTCACAATCACTATGCTTCACCGACTTTGCTACTACTTGATAATTGTACTATTACATACACATGCAGCACATTATTTTATTGTATTCAAATAGCACATAATACCATGGGGTGGAGATAGCAAAGTCAATAACAAGATTTGCTAGTAATCATGTGTGTTGGTTCAAGACCAAATAGGGTCCAACAAATTCTGGTCCGCAAACAGTAGGCGGTTGGACTAAGGTTTTCTGATCTTTACTTGAGGATCTAAAATACAAGTGCCTCAGAAGTTGGAATAAGGTTTGCCTGAATGGTGATAAGGAAAACTAGCGATAAGGAAAACTGGCGATAAGGAAAACTAGTCTTCATGGAAAAATCAGACAGATGTGTCATATTAAGCACTCTGATTACACCTGAATTCATAAAAGACAAAAAAGACCAACATAATACTGTCGGAGAGTAATGTGCTAGAGGTCTCACAGTACTAGGAGTTCACATTTGAAGTTGATATGGTCTTTCTTGTTAATCTTTCTTATCCCTAACTACACAAGACAGGCACCTAACTTTAAAGCAAACTCAGATTTCTGTCAATAGTGAAACAAATCTTGAACTACTTGACTATGCTAGTACTGCTAAGATAACCCACTAAGCTATCCTTAACACAACAATCTGATACTGATAACAGCATATGCTGTCGAAATTGTTGCAAGATGGCAGAAATTCACAGCAACAACCAGATCACAATGATATTATGCAGACATTTTGTCTGTCATGACTTCATCCAGACAGTGTTTATAGTATTATATACATTGATGATTTGAAACATCTTGAAGTATTTCTCATGTCATAAGAGTGTTTGGTTGTCTAGGTGATATGAAAACATCATGAGATATTTGTTGTGTTGTTTATCCATCAGAAGTGATGAGGACCACTCTGTTCATCTACTAAATTTAAGGGATCACATGGGTGGTTAGTCTATGTCTGCCTAGATGACTGATGAACCTGAAATAGGACTGGGATACTCCTGGACAATGCAATGTTTGAAACTGTTGGATTCTGTATCACTATTCTGGACTGTTGCATATGTTCTGCTGCTGCAGTTCTAGAAATCTGACAAACTACTGCACTGTGGTGAAGTAATTTATACATGTCCTTCTGTCTTGTGCAGATGTGACTGTTTATGCTAAACTTTTTTTAGTGAGGTCATGAACATGTTCTTGAAGCACTTCTTTTGGTCACCTTGGGATGGGTTACCCATCTTTAGTTTACCACATACATGTCTTTTTTTGGTAGTAGACGGTTTGTCAATGAATATCAGCTTACAAAGTGCCTTAAAAAAAGCACACACATCTCACTACGTTTCACCCCCAACACTTCCATAAAGAAGTAAATGGTGGAAGATAAGAAGAAGTTGCAGGGGCTGCAAGGAGCAAAGAATGGTAATACTGCGACCTATGAAACATGTTGTAAGAAGCAACGGGTAGAGCCTAGGAAAGCTACCCTAGTAAATTAAAAAGTGTTACAGAAACCACAAAGAGCGGTTTAACATATGGATCGTTCAAAGAAGTCATGTGAACTACGTGACCTGGGTCTACCTCAAGACTAGGGAGAAACACACACTAGAGTATGTGTGTGTGAGTGCTTCTCCCATCTGAGGACATTGTATTCCTACCAGGAGTTGGAGCCTTCTGCATTTCATTTTAGTGGGGAGGAGAGAAGAGAGGAGGAGGAGAGAGAGAAAGTGAGAGATAGAAAGTGAGAGAGAGAGAAGAGAAGAAATAAGTAAGCTCTGAAACACTTCTGCAATACTACATAGCACAAGTGTGATAGTTGGTAACAATAACAACAGCATCTATACAATGTTATTTATGTGATAAGTATGAATCTCACATTTCAGGAATAAGAAAAACAAGACAGCAAACCCACAAAATATATCTCTTTTAAAATCAGAATATAAAATGTCAACCATGGACTCTTGAGATCTCCAGTTACAACACAGGAGCAGCACACTACTTTACTTAACTACATTGGAAACTGAATACTATTCATTGAAAATGACAGACTACTATAAATGTCACAGATGACCAATGATTTATGTCTATGATAGTATCCAGAGACAATAAATCTAACACTTATGGTTGGATTCTGGTGGAGTTTCTTGTCTTCTCCTGGGTGAGTTGAGAAGCATCTGAAGCTCACTTCCTAGTGTTTTGTCCACAGTAAATTAACCCTTTTACTCAATAATTTATCACACATCCAAATGTGTTTACTTCTCAATGTATACTAAATTAACCAACATACATGCTTTGTGTCATCATACAAAATATATACACCAATTTACCCGCTCAGAAGGGCAATAGGGTTAAGCCACAGCCAGGCTCTAGCACGGGAGCCTGGCTATGGTTAAGCGCGTGACCTGAGATCATTGAAGAATAAGAAAAAGGTTTGAGTTTACAAATCTTCTCCTAGGCACAATTTATACCTGCCATTTGTCTGAATGTGATTTCACCAAGTTCTCAGACCAGCGTTCAGAGTCTGGTTCAAGTTAATCTTGTTTCTAACAAGATCTTCCTAGTTTGGTGTATTCGTATCAATCATATTCAAGTCTCTTTGTTTTACATAAGTATCAAAGGAATAGTCTTCTTCCCAGTTCTTTTGCCAGAAGTCAGCTTCTTGTATAGATATCCCACATTGATCAAGCTGAGCTTCATCCAGCACATCAATCTTAGATGACAATCCTCTCTAGTATCATGAATAGTCTATCTCTGTTGATAATGCCAACTACATTCGTGGCGTTCTCACTAAAGACAAGGAAGAGTGGTGTGTGTTGTTCTATGCACTTTTCTTGTAGCTGACTCAGAAAGACGAGAATATTTAAAATCAATCTTTCTGCACGTGGTTAGTGGTTCGAATCCTGTGTTTGTCAATTTGTTTTTTTTTTGGAAGCTTTTAATATTTGTACACTGTCTATTTATTGATCATATTCTTTGTTTCCGTTGCTTCCTCTTGGGTTCTTACAACAAAAAAACTCCTTGATCTCATCTTTCAACAAGGAAATACTGTGAATATCAGCACATTTTGCAACACTATATCCAAAACTAAATGGCACCAGAGATGAGCTCCAGACAACAGTTAACTTCATCATAAGAACGCGTCTAATGGTATCAAAATAATCATCAAAATAGCAATCACATAGAAGAAGATCACTTGTAGACTTTCTTCACTGCATTCAGAACATCATCTGCAATAATGTTTTTACATGAATAGAGCTCGGAGTAATGCTCAGTCATTTCTTTTCATCTGCAAAATTATTGTCCTGAATGATCTCACCTGGTGCAGACTTTGGTCTTGCTTGATGGACCCATCGTTGTCTTGAACCCATCATATAGTGGTGTTGCTGTGCAGGTGAATGAATGCTCTGAGATAGATGAAGCTAGTAAATGTTTGTACTGCCTCTCTTGGACACCTCACGGAAAGTGGACATATAACAACTATAGACGAAGGTTTGTAATCTCCAGACGGGCAGTTTGGAAGTTCTTAGATGGCTGGTTAAACTATGTGCGTGATATATTTCCAACTAGTCGTTGTTATTGTTCTGTTTATTTCTGAAGGCATTCATTACTGTGAGCAGCAGCGACTTCTTGATGAGGTCTTACCTAACATTTTCACAGCTACTGGGAAGTTACGTGCCATGTGCTATACAAATTAAAGGGATATATATTCTTCCTAATCATGAACGGTCTTCTTTGCTAAGGTTTTATTTTGCAGCAGACCAGTGTAGTATTCTCTCTCTCTCTCGATCACCGCCCAGACCGATGTACCAGACCTCCCCATAAATTCTATTCATGTGGAAATGAGATTCATGCAGCCTTAGCATTGGTGTTTTACATCCCATCTTCAACACCATTTGGAACTCTGGTGCTTATCCTTCCGCGATGTGTCCGGTTTCAGGCAGCGTTTACTCTCCGTTCTGTAGCCATCTAGTGTTTTTACGGTGTGGGGTAACTAGCCCCAACCCCAACCTCCTTAGTCGCCTCTTAAGACATGTGTGCCAGGTAACAGTGGTTTTATTCTTTACATCCCAATTTGGGCCCCGGTAACCACTCGGGCGGTGTAGTATTAGAAGTCGGTACTATGAAATGTACTAGTATGCAGAGAATACTTCATCTAGAACCGCCTAGTAATGATCAGATTGAGCTAAAGCCACAACCTAGGAAGTCTCCATAATACTTTATACTGTGGTGTCTGGAAGGTGTTTGTAATGGTAACGTAAAGGTAACATTCGATATCTAACTTGAGCACATCATGAACATGGCTAGGATCTCAATGCTTTGAGTGGAACAAGACAGTCGCAACAAATCACTGAACTATACTTTCTGATGACTGTTATAAATGTGGGAAGACTTGTTATTCTAGTATGGTATTATTTTTCTATACCGTATAATTGTCAGAATATGAAACTAGAAGAAAGATATGTGTGGAAACTGAGGAAACGTATACGCAGATCAGCTGACAAGGCCGATGTGACAGAGAGGATCAGATAACCCGAGTGAAGGTTTGGGTACACGAGCATAAAGGAAATAGATAGGTAAATACCAGGTATGCAAAGGTGCATGACACCTGTGACAGTGAGCTAGGCTAGAAAGGAACAGGTGTCTAGGTATGACTCAGCCTGGTATACAATATGTCAAGACATCTAGTAAGTGTCACTTTGCCATAGTAAACAAACAGGCAACTTTAGTTTCAAATAATAGTTTTCAACATTGCAGAAGTTTGGTGCCACTAACCCTTATTAGAAAGGGCAAGCAGTCCCATACAACGTGTTTTCTTCTTATCTCATTTAGTGTCCATCTCAGTGCAATTGTCGTGATCAAACGTTTACCCTCTGGTGTCAATCTCGTTGAAGGGTTTTCGTGATAAAGTTAGTGTCCATGCGTATCACATGTTCCATCCATCTGCATCGTCTCTTTTAGATGATTGTGCTCATATTCTCTTGTTAACACCGTGCAAGCAGTTCTTAGTTAGAGATAGTAGTTGGCCAGAACATGCGTAAGATCTTTCATAGACAAGTCACTAACATTGATATTAGTTTTTGAATCCAGCCTTTCTAATGGAACATAGTGGTGAAATTAACACTATGTTTTTATCACTATTTCAGTAATTCGTTGCAGTTTCTGTGCCAAAACCGCTTCTATAGGTTATAGTTTTTAGCTACCAATACCCGATAATGTGAAGGAATACTGCTCACTATTACATATATGGGTTACTGATACGATTATACCAACATAGAAATCACACTTTAGAGTATCACATCTACTGTGTTACAATGTAGAATGGTGTCAGATATGATTGATCATAGGGAAGACCAACAGTGCTGACTCATGCCCGTTACAGTCTCTGCAATACAGTTATACATGAGATAACCTTATACTCAACACCGTTGGGGACATGCATACACCAAATAGGGAAGAGCTTGTCAAGGGTATATACATGCTAGAAGCTCGGTCTGAGAACTGGTGAAGCTCAAAGCAGCTCAGTGATAAAAAGCGTGCCAGGAGAAAGCAGCAACTCAAACATAATGTCTCCCATAGTAGCTACATTCATTGTCACCCGAGACTAACAAGGATGTCATCACAACAATCATAGCATATGTTGCTGAGACTAACAGGGATGTCATCACAACAATCATAGCATATAATGTTGCTGATACTAACAGGGATGTCATCACAACAATCATAGCATATGTTGCTGAGACTAACAGGGATGTCATCACAACAATCATAGCATATAATGTTGCTGATACTAACAGGGATGTCATCACAACAATCATAGCATATAATGTTGCTGAGATGTAAAATATTAAGTCATCAGAGTAAATCTATTAAAAGTATGGAAGTCATGTTGTTTTCTTCGCGAACTCTGCGAACTAGCTGCTCAATTACAGCTGGGTCAACTGAAACAAACATGGTTGAACTGTGAATTTTGATCAGGGAATTTTCCTATTACAGCGTCCAGTGTTTGTACTATTGAAAATGTTTATTTAAAAAATAATAACAAGAAATGTAAATTAACAAATGGTGTTGAAGGCGTATTACAATTACAAAGACATGCGGATACCACTACACGACATTGGACCATGCGTCCAGTGCTGCCAGGTCGATGGAAAACAACATGTCAGCCGTTAACGCGTTACTTAACAACAAATGTGGTATGTTGAAATAATGCACTGAGTGTATACACATTTATAATGGCTTTCCTTCTAAATTATGCAATAATGAACAACAGGCTTTCCTTCTAAATTATGCAATAATGAACAACAGGCTTTCCTTCTAAATTGTGCAATAATGAACAACAGAGTGAGAAGTGACAAAAACACAAGATAACGGGAGTTGCGAAAGGAGACAGATACGAAATAAGATAAAGAATATTCAACAACATGAGCAAGATATTTCAAGCTAAATAAATAATACATTTCACATCAGTCATCTAGTCATTTATTTCTTCATTATCGTATTGGAAAGACAAATGTACAACAATGCACAGGTAGTTGGAAAACAAGATTATAAAGTCTTTGATATGTAGGTAGGTAGACAGAAGAATTGCGTGTTTTCCATGGAGTCAAAATAAAAGTGATAAACATGTGTTGGAGAAATGCAGTGTAAAAATAGAAATAATGATAGAGATGTTAAAGAAAATACACAAATGCATTTTCTTATACGGACATTACAATGTTGTGAACTTATTTCAAGGAACGGCCGACAGCAACCCGATAACAACACATTTTAAAGTTGAAAATAAACATTAAGGTGTGGACAAATACTTGTGTTTGTGTGTGTGTGCGTGCGTACGTGTGGTGCCAACAGATCATGTTCTTTACAAAGCGTCCATGAGATTCTAAGAACATTCTCTACAACTTCATTTCAAACGGTTCCATTTTCTTCTGTTAATACTTGTATAAAACGGGAACGCAAGAGAGAGAATACTTGTATAATGATCATCATGCATATATCAACGAACGAAACATGTCCTCATGAACGACGCTTACATAGCAAGATATGGGAACCCATAAGAATTCAAACTGATGTGCAACTTCATAGTGGCAAACTCATCTCATAGTTTAGACTGAGCCTATAAAACCAATCGTAAGGAAGAAAAAAAAGGATAATGGTCAAGAACGCACACACACATATATGTGTGTGTATATATATATATATATATATATATATATTTTCATATATATATATGATCGTCCAGGCTTTCATTTCCCATATACTATCCGTTGGAGAGCTGTCCCAGTCAATGCCACTACCGGTATACAACAAAAATGACCAAATCATCTCAATGTTCGTATTCTACGTCTCCAGCGAATGTATAATGCTGTGGGTCATTTTCCAGTACTCTCATGCCCGCCTGCCCAGCGTGTTCGTAGCGCGTTGGACGACGGATGATAAGCCCTCTGTGAGTGCGGGTTCCATTCCGCGGGCTGGCAGAAAAGCCACAAGTTCTCCAGTTTTACGATGTTCGTGGCACCGAACCGAAGGGTTACGATGTCCATGGCACCGAGCCGAAGAGCTGAAAAAGCTCAAGTGCTTCTGGATCGGAAAAAAGCACTCGAGTAAACACGCAGGGAAAACGGAAAAGGGGTCGTACTAAACAGAACTGGAGACGGAGTCTGGACTATCCTATGTAGCCATAAAGAAAACGGCCAACAACAGGGACAAGTGGAGAACAACTGTTGAATCCCTATGCTCCACGAGGAGCGGAGAGGAATAGGTCAAGTAGTATATATATATATATATATATATATATATATATATATATATTATGTGTCTACGGATATAAACAAAGACAAGCATAAACAGATGGAAGCATAGCTGTATGTATGTGTGCATGTATATGTATGCTTGTAATCTAATATATGTGCATGAATATGTATCCAGAGATAACACTTTGTAATCCACCTCTCCCCCAACAGACACACACACACACACGTCGTTCACACACACACACACACACACACAGAGACATTGACACACAAAGGAGTTGATCATATTACACAAGCTCAGACTGACCTGGCCACTTCTTCCCGCCCAACTAGTAGAACATAACAAACAGTCAGGTCCCTCAGGGCGTGTTGACTGACTCTCTCGACCTTGGCAGTCGTTCAAAACAGGACATCAACTTCTCTCTCTGGTTCGTTCTGTCTCTGTGTGTGTCCCCACTCTCCCCTGCTTTAAACACACATAAAAGCGGATCACCACTAATTCACTTACATCCTCCTCTCTCTCCCTCCATTCTCTTTACGCCCCCTCTCCCTTCACCAACAACTTGTATCCTAAAAACATCATTATCCACTTTCCAAGCAAGAAAACAAGACACCGTGCAAGTTGTCTCTCTTGGCTGGCACCGACTCAATAACAGAACTAGATCAATTATTGACACGTGGGAAGAAAAGACCAAGTTGATCTGAGGGTCCCCGTACCCCTTCCTCTCCCGTACTCTCTCTCCCCCTTCCGACCTTTACAGACAACACACGCGCAGTTACAATATACAATCCTCCTCCAGCGCGCGACATCACCACCAGCTACAACTACAAAAACTGGACACGAACTCGTCTACCAAGCCAGAGCTGGCGCGTGCATACTTGGATGTATGCCAATTGGGTCACCAGTCTATACAGACCTGATGTTATCAAGTCGACCGGGTACCTCATTACTTCACAATCCAGATGTCAGGGGCTATCCAATAGTCAATTCGCGACAAAATAAGCATGTGCATAGGGGGAGCGATAACAAATCGGGTCCCTCGGGACTCATGACACACGTTTCTTCCCCTCCTCATCCCAATGTAACCAACAACAATATGAAACACTTCCGTCATATTGATCTCATGTACTTGAACAGTAAACGGCAGATGTGTACCACATCATAATCAGATATCGGTACTCTATTTCATTAACAAATGTAGTTGTTATAAGTTATTCATACGGACAATGGTTGGAAAGTGAACGAGGAAGTTGCCACGAATTGACCGTCTTTTCTTTGTTTTTTAACGTGTGAGTCGGAAGTGAACGAGGAAGAAATGTGAATAGACTTATGGCGAAATATGACGCGTGCATTCCCCCCCAGAGATTCATAGGATTGTTGCCGGGGCTACGGAGTTCGTGCTTTGTGCAATACTCTCGGCAGATGGCGTGCCATATCTGCAGAGAGGGGCGAGCCATATGGGGTAAACCCTGGAGCAATGAAGTCAATTCTTCGGCTTTAGACCCTTATGTCTTTTCTCACAGTACGTGCTAGTCTGAAAGTGAGCTAGGAAGAAATGTCTAGACTTGACTGTATTTTCTCACAGTACGTGCTAGTCTGAAAGTGAACTAGGAAGAAATGTCTAGACTTGACTGTCTTTTCTCACAGTATTTTAACGTGTAAGTCTGAAAGAGGAAGACCAAGGAGAAGATGGATTCAGGATGTAACTGATGGTTTGAGCATGATGGCTGCAGAGGCGAGAAATATCTGGCCTATGAGAGAGAGACATTTCAAATGAGTGTTAAAGTGGCAAATGTCTGCTCATGACAAGCTATTTGATGATGATGAAGTCTGAAAGTCAACTACAAAGAAAACACATATGTAAACAAGTAGATGAGAGCACACACAAAAGTAGCACAAGAATACCATCTACTGTTTGTTACTATTCAACCAAACGATCAGCAAGAAATGTAGGCCAATAGTTTCCAGAACGTGAGACATCACAGAGACTATGATAAAACGCTAGAAGCAGCATTGAGTATGGGTAAATCAAACAAGCATTAAACGTTACAGAACATAGAACATCAATCTCATGTTGTTGAAGAGATCAATAGTAAGTCATGCAATAAATTGTTTGTGGTATGTGCAAGTTTGTGGATAGAAGGGTTTACATTATAATACTGACATTAACATTAGAGAGGAAACAAATAGAAAATGTTAGCTCGTCTATCTGCACGTCTAGTGTACGTTCTCCCATGTCTAAACATAGTTCTCACCTGTAAGTGTATATTCTCACCTATTGTATTTAGTTCTATCAGTGTGAGTGTATGTACTTCATTCTCTAGTGTAGTCCCATATGTGTGAGTGTATGTCATCCACTCTCTAGTGTAGTCCCATATGTGTGCACGTATGTCCTCCACTATCTAATGTAGTCCCATATGTGTGAGCGTATGTCCTCCATTATCTAGTGTAGTCCCATATGTGTGATTGTATGTCCTCCACTATCTAGTGGACACATATGGGAATATGTCCTCCATTATCTAGTGTAGTCCCATATGTCCTCCACTATCTAGTGTAGTCCCATATGTCCTCCACTATCTAGTGTAGTCCCATATGTCCTCCACTATCTAGTGTAGTCACATATGTCCTCCACTATCTAGTGTAGTCCCATATGTGTGAGTATATGTCCTCCACTGTCTAGTTTAGTCCCATATGTGTGAGCGTATGTCCTCCACTATCTAGTTTAGTCCCATATGTCATCCACTATCTAGTGTAGTCCCATATGTGTACGCGTATGTCCTCCACTATCTAGTGTAGTTGTTACTGCGAGTGCATGTGCATGCTCTAATGTAGACATGTCTGCTAGCCTAGTATATTTTCCTACCTCACTAATCACGTTTCATTTGTCAACGTGTCTTCTTCCTCTCTCAAAGTGTTTGTCTTTCACATTCTAATGTAGTCTCCTATACGCTAACCTCCCGTATGTCCTGAACTCTTCAATGTTCTTCCTTCTGCTAGAAAATGTCTACCGTCCCTTCCCAATTACAGTGTTACTTTCAATATTGCAAAATGCCGATTAGAAAACATCGATAAGAATTGGTATTTAATACAGAGATAGTTTGTCGGTGCTTTCCCCACGTATTGTGATGGATTTGTGTTTTAAATGAATCGCAGAAAAAATATCCCTAACATCACAGGGCATTATTGAACCCGTGCACCCTAGACTAAGAGATAGGTATTCTAACAGCAGAGACCCCTCCCACTTCCAGTGTATCTTAACGGTGTATAAATAGTATCCAAACACCGTGTACTTTCTCCTAGATGTTTTTAAATATTTGTGTAAAAAGACACTTTTATTGAGAGAATATGCTAGTTTTGCTAGATAAATTTTGAATGAGACGACATGTGGGATAATCATTTACTAACGAAGCTCTTACCTGTTTCTCTCCTTCCTGGCGCACTCACGTCCCTCCACCTGAATCTGACTGGCTTAATTACAACACTCTTCTCTCAGATATCGTCATCGGCTTAAGTTAACATCATAATTCTGATCGACCTCATTCTGACACACTAGTATTTCGTCACTTCTCTCGTGAGACTGACTATGTATAGTTTAGTTATATCTCGTCTATTTTCTTCTTGGCTTCCACATGCTTCACTCTACACTCCCATCAGATCAAGTACCATCTCCACATTGAATGTTGATTGTAATGTATCTACATCATGTTTCCATATGTTGTCTAGATTTATATATCAGATCCAGTATCGCCTCCATCATGTTTTACCTCAGTTGTCTATGATTAGATCAGATCAAGTGTCGTCTCCATCATGTTTTACCTCAGTTGTCTAGGTTTATATCAGATCCAGTATCGCCTCCATCATGTTTTATCTCAGTTGTCTATGATTAGATCAGATCCAGTATCGCCTCCATCATGTTTTACCTCAGTTGTCTATGATTAGATCAGATCAAGTGTCACCTCCACATTCTTCTTCTTCGAACGCTCCATATCGACCACTTGTTTACCACTGTTTGTGATTTGTATGTGATCTGAGCCTAAGAGCGACTACACTGTGCCAGGTAACTTTACTTGACTTCACAACTTTTGACTTCTCTTTACTTTTGCAGCTTACGACCGGCTTCCTTACAGCACATGACTTTCTAACGCATAGTTAACCATTGTTACTCCCATCTATCTATAATAATTA
This sequence comes from Arion vulgaris, assembly GCA_020796225.1. Taxonomy (NCBI): domain Eukaryota; kingdom Metazoa; phylum Mollusca; class Gastropoda; order Stylommatophora; family Arionidae; genus Arion; species Arion vulgaris. The sequence continues at coordinate 26,861,792 of CM036758.1, read as the reverse complement.
TCCTACAGTATACGACTCAATTTAAATGTTGTATCAATCCTAACATATGCTAGCGAGAGTTGGAAAATGTTGTATCAATCCTAACATATGCCGGCGAGAGTTGGGAAATGACTAAAGATATAGAAAGCAAGTTGAATGCATTTGAAAATAGATGTCTGCAAAAAATAATGAATATAAAATGGAATGAATTCAGGAGAAGTGATGAAATCAGAGATATGTCTGGTCAACCACTAGTGACAACTGTTATAAGAAGAGAAGATGGAGATATGTTGGACACACCTTGAGGAGAAATGATCAACGAATATCAAAGCAGGCATTGAAGTGGGATGCAAAGGGTTCAAGAAAGAGAGGTCGACCTAAGGAGACCCTGAAACGAACTTTGCTGAGAGAGGCAGGAAATATCGGTCTCAGTTCCATGGAGGAGATTGAGCGAGTTGCCCAGGATAGAGCGGTATGGAGAAATTACTTGCAGGCCCTATGTAACGTATAACGGTACGAGAGGAATTTTATTATTATTATTATACGACTCACTCTCTCTCCTAACAACTCTCTTCCTTCCAGCTAACAACTCTTCCTTCCAGCTAACTATGCTTGTCTTCCTAGCTCTCTCTCGCACACACACAGCTAATAATTCTCATATTCACAGCTAACAGTTCTCATCCTAAATCTAACAGTTCTCATCCTCACATCTAACAACTCTCTCCTTCCCATTAGAGCTATCTCTCTCTCTCTCTCTCTCACACACACACACACACACACTTTACGACTTCCTCACGAAACAGTGAACCCTTTAGATCTACTAATCTTCTTCAACATTCCGTGCTCGAAAAGCATATACCGAGCTTATGAGAAGAAAACTGATGCAGGAAGGGGAGAGCTGAAGATCCTGGTCGAGACTGTGTGTATATATGTCAAATATACAGTGTATGAAAGAACAGCGAAGAAAAAGTGAGTCAGACAAAGAGAAGGATATAGAATGTGAGCCACACATACAAATAGAAAGTAAGAAAGAAAAAATAGAAGGAGGAGTGGCACACAACATGGCAAGAGAGAGTAACATAGAGACAGGCAGGGCAAGGGAAGAAACGACAGTACAAAAAGTGTGTGTGTGTGAGAGACGTACACCCACAGATAGTGAGAGTTAGCCACACACAGAAGACATCAACTGAGAAAGAGTAGGGAAAATACCTTCTTCTTCGAATGATTCATATCGATCACTTCTTAAACCACCTCTTTGTGATTAGTATGTGATCTGAGCCTAAGAGCGATTGCACGTTGTGCCAGTTATGCGCCTACAAGTAGTCAAGAACCTTGTTTTATTTACTAGGGTAGCTTCCTAGGTCTATACCTCAGTCGCCTCTTACGACATGCCTTGCAGTTCGCAGTGTTACTATTCTTTGCTCCCCTTGCGAGCCCCGGCAACGCACGGGGCGAGATGATACCAACTGACGACTAAGAGGATGATAATACTGTTTCCTTCACTCTCACAAGACACACACACACACACAAAACACCAACTAGCAACACCATAGTTAAGTATATAACAAGAATACCAAGTGCCAGGTAATCTGGTCTCTTGCCAAAGACAAGGTGCGTGCGATTGACATAACCACACATTAATGCTCTCCCGGTCTCCCCGTGCGCGCGATTCGGGTCAGGGCTGATGTTTCTTCTAGCTACTTCCTGGATGCCTGACACCACACAAAGGATTGACTTGCTCACTGCCGATCTGCCTGGTCGCGCTGTGCCTTGTACAACTTTTGTACAACCAGTAAAGTGTTGTAGTTACACTGCAACCGTGTGTGAGTGTTGTGGTTACGCTGTAGCAACGTTAAGTGCTGTGGTTATACTATAACAACGTAAGCGGTGTGGTTACAAAGTAAGCGGTGTGGTTACGCTGCAGCAATATAAAACAGGAACACAAGTGTTGTGCGTGCACTTCGACAACATAAATGGTATGACTAAACAGCGACACTGTAGACATTGTGACTAATCTATAACAGAGGTTATAACTACTGCTATTGCTACTACTGCGCCCGTGTGGCGCCGGGCCCCGTAAGGGAAGCAAAGAATGGTACCACTGCGACCTTCAAGACATGTCGTAAGAGGCGTCTTCTTCTTCTTCGCGTTCGTTCTTTACGACCAATTTTAATCACCCTTTGTGATATGTTTGATCTTTGCCAAGAACGTGTATACATTGCACATTGGTTTGGTAGGCCCTAAACGCATAGACGTCTACACGTTTAGGACACATGCATCCGATTTCAGCCAAACCTCATTAGTCACCTCTTACGACATGCGTGGCAGGTAACAGTGGTTCTATTCTTTACACCCCAAATTTGGGCCCCGGTAACCAATGGGGCGGTAAGAGGTGTCTGATGTAGGGGCATAGGTAAGCTACAATGTACAATAGGCTGACATACAAATCACAAAGAGCGGTTAACAAGTGCTTGATATGGAGCGTACGAAGAAGACGGCTGCTGCTGCTACTATTACTAAACATTCTTGTTCCTAATGGAATACATCACTCCAAATGTCGCAGTCAACCAAACTCGATTCTGAACAATATTCTTTCTCTCTGCCAATGACGATCAGAAATCTCTGAGATTCTCTCTTGGAGTTCTTGTTATTCTTTGGTATCCATTGGAGCAAACCACACAGATCCCACAGATGAGTGGTTAGCTTGCTTGATCAGAAAGAAATAAGAAGAACGTGCAACCAACGTTTCCCAAATGAGACAAGGAACTAGCACGTCTAACTCCTGCATATAAATGTTACAAATGAGATGGGGCAGGCATTTCACCCCTTACGGTCAACATCTGCAAAAGCAATGTGACATTTTCATTTATCGCATTTAGTTGAGTTTGACCACATCCCCTACGATTTTGTTGTCAAACTAACTCTTGATTTAAAACAAAGAAATCCGACAGACCATGTTCTGGTGAAATAACAGATCAATTACTTACGGCTGCTGCACGCTTGTTGTCAGTTGGGAGTTCATACTGTATCCATGAGAGTAAGTGATAAGTGCTGCTTGAGTTGACAGCAATCAACTAAAGGATTCAATCCTCTCATGAAAATTGATTTAATGTGACTGTTGACATTAATGTAGTCGGATTGTTTCCTGCCCCCGGGATAATCAGTCATTCATCTTTTCTTTTTTTCGTTTGAAATCTATTGTTTATATCTGCAATACTGCCTCTTTCTTAAACGTCACTGTACTATATAGTTAATATAGTGACTGTAGTTTACTTCCCTGTTGTTTCTCTGGCATAGTGGATTTGTCATATTATATTATCGGGGTGTGTGTGTGTGTGTTTCGTGCATTCGTATGATTAGGGGAAAACACCAAAAAAACTACAGACCAGGTCACTATAATTTTTTTTTTTACATACCGGACTCTGCCAGTGTAAACAAATCTTTTACTTGGGGATCTAAATTACAAGTATCTCAGAAGTCGGAGTAAGGCTCGCCTGGATGGCGATGAGCACTGACAATGAAAGCAAGCCTACACGTAAAATCAGTTAAATGTGCCAAATTAGGTTGAATTTAAAACTGGAACGATTTATATAAAAAAAATTTATAACGATTAAAAAATATATATCTAAGCCCAACCGTTTTACACTGCAAGTCTTTCAAGAAAGTTAATCAACACCTTTGAACTCTGGTAAAGTGTCCAAACATATGCATATAAAACTAACTGTAGAGTAGATAAACGGGCTCTGTGGCAAGTTCTTGAACCTGTAAATTGTTCACTTGAATAGCTTGTCAAACATTGTTTTTGTGTGTGTGTGTGTGTGTGTGTGTGTGAGAATGTCGATATGACCTGGGGGTAGTTAGTGTTGCGCTGGGAGAAGACTGCATCATGCTTGATGGATGCTAAGATGGCATACCTCATTGTAGTTGTAGTGAAGGGGGAGGAATATGAATATGCGTTGTTGAATACTTTGGGAGGTAATTGAGTGAAACTGAATACGTTTAGAGATGGGCGAGAGTTGAATACGTTGGGTGGAGAATGTGTAAAGGCTAACAAATAAACATAGATTGTGTGACGTTTAATACGTTGGGATGTAACGAGTGGAATATGCTTTAGGATGTGAATGAGTAGGGGTTGAATACTTTCGGGTGTGAATGAATGGAGTTGAATATTTTTAGAGGAGTATGACTGTAGTTGAATAAGTTGGAGGTGGTATGTGTGGAGTTAAATAAGCTGACGTTGGGGTGATCATGCATGGAGTTTTTTTTTTCTTCCGACCGCTTTCAACTCAGACGAAGTTTCATCTCTGAAACTGATTTTGCGTGAAAATCCGTTTTCCAATTTCTTACAATGCAGCAGCGTGACATTGTAAATTACTTTACACTGGCAGCCGTGTGCTCAATGTACTCGTAATTAGTATTCCCTCGCCATACAGGCAGATTTTCTCCGACTTCAGAGGTACTCACGTTATCGTCCTGAGTAAGACCAGGGGACTCGAACAAATGCCGGATAGTGGGTTCGAACCCGAGCTATGAGGCGTCTCACAGCTAGCAGGCCGAGCTACTATCAACTACTCTAGGCAGTCCCCCCAAGCGTGGAGTTTAATACGTTGGAGAGATCATGCGTGGAGTTTAATACGTTGGAGAGATCATGCGTGGAGTTTAATACGTTGGAGAGATCATGCATATAGTTTAATACGTTGGAGAGATCATGCGTGGAGTTTAATACGTTGGGGTGATCATGCGTGGAGTTTAATGTTATGGAGAGAGAGCATGCGGAGCTAAAAGAATTGGAGAGAACATGTGGGAAATTCAGTAAGTTAAAATGAACATTGCATAGTTGAAAAAGTTGGAAGATGTGTAGAGCGGAATAAGTTGGAGGCAGCCTGCGTAGAGTTGAATAAGTTGGAGGCATCCTGCGTAGAGTTGAATAAGTTGGAGACAGACTGCGTAGTTGAATAAGTTGGAATAACTTGGAGGCAGCCTGCGTAGAGTCGAATAAGTTTGAAGGATCGTGTGTGAAGTTGAATAAGTTTGAGGGATCGTGTGTGAAGTTGAATAAGTTTGAGGGATCGTATGTGAAGTTGAATAAGTTTGAGGGATCGTGTGTGAAGTTGAATAAGTTTGAGGGATCGTGTGTGAAGTTGAATAAGTTTGAAGGATCGTGTGTGAAGTTGAATAAGTTTGAGGGATCGTATGTGAAGTTGAATAAGTTTGAGGGATCGTATGTGTGTGGGGTTGAATAACAGAACTACAGTCAGAGCAGACATACAATCCAGGACTAAACATAAAGTCTTGTGCGATGATCTTACAATTCTTGTCCCTTTTTCTTCTTCATTACTCTCTCAATCATCAGATCACAGAACACCTACAGTTTCATTAAACTGCATGATTCACTTCTTCATTACTCTCTCAATCATCAGATCACAGAACACCAACAGTTTCATTAAACTGCATGATTCACTTCTTCATTACTCTCTCAATCATCAAATCACAGAACACCAACAGTTTCATTAAACTGCATGATTCACACATCTTTTATCTCATCATCTGTTATAAGATGATAGTACTTCTCTTCATCATCTGTTATAAGATGATAGTACTTCTCTTCATCATCTGTTATAAGATGATAGTACTTCTCTTCATCATCTGTTGATAAGGATAGATGATAGTACTTCTCTTCATCATCTGTTATAAGATGATAGTACTTCTCTTCATTATCTGTTATAAGATGATAGTACTTCTCTTCATTATCTGTTATAAGATGATAGTACTTATGGCATCAATGAACTGTGTGTTTGGTGGCATATCGAACGCCTCGTTCAACAATAGTTCCGTCCCGATAAGTCCTATTTTCTCTCCTCTTGTAAATGCAAGTAGAGCCGATACTCATGAAGTATATGTTCTACATACAGTCTTGGTTGTTCACAAAATGTACAATTCTGTCTCATCAATGTTAAGCTGATTGAAATTCTCATCCTGTTCCAAGTGTCTGCAATTTGGTGTGACTGCTTCTTAATTTGTTTGGGTCCGTTAACAGAGATGTGGCGGAGGCTATGGTGAGGATGATCTTCTTATCAACTTTTATTTGACAATTCATTTCTTTTTCTGCCTGTTCCTTTCTTTTCCATTTCTTGGTTTCTTGAAGAATAGTTTTAGCAACACTTGCTCAACTGTTTTTGTTTGTTAAATTCAACTGTATGATATGTCTAGTTTAATATGACGTGCACTACACTGTATTGCCCTTATTATGTTACCTATTCTCTCTTCTTGCGTTCCGATGTTACTTATTCTATTTTCTTAGCTAATATATAGTTCTTGTTTTTGCTGTTATTTTCCCCTGGTAGCCATGGCATAATTTCTATGTTTGGTGAAACTGTCACGCTCTGCCGATTTCTCTTTTGGCTGTTTCTGTGATCTTTGTCCATAAGGTACCAGTTATACCAGTTCTGATTTTTTACTGTTGATTGCAAGATGTTTTGCTTGGATAACGCCTTGAAAGAGTCTTTCCAAACAGCGAAGTATCAGAGTTGTAAATCACAGTCGTTGACCAGATTGTGAGAGATGGGTATAGATAATAGTACAGTCCGAAAAGAATGACTTAAAAATATGCAAAAAGATTGATTAATCAACACCGAACTGGAGTATTAGGGTCGCTGGACACGGCTAGATTTGTTGAGGTGGAGATCAAAGCACATATGGACATGTCCGGAGTGCTATGATGATAGTCGTCATATAACTGATAACTGCTGGGTGTTCTTCGGTTTCCACCCTGGTTTCTTCTCATGTGGATTCCCGTCCAAGTATGATTATGCCAGTTTTGTTTCTTCGCGAGAGCTTATCTTCGTTTTCGAATCTGTATAAGCTGCTGTCTTGCTCAACTACAACAATCTATATTTCTAGTTGTTTCAGTCCATCTGTCTCTGAGTAGCGACGAAGACATTTCTTGGTGAACGTCTGCAACTTGGATGTGATATTTTTGGTTGCATGCCATACTTTCTAGACATACAGTCAAGCTCATTTTACTTTGTTTTTCAAGCTATATATAACCGTTATATTGGCCACCTGCCGCTGTATTCATTGTTACTTTAACCTAATCTGTTTTTTAATTTAACGATCTTGAATTTGCTACTTGATCTCTGAATGATTTCTCCGTTACCCCTTACTATGTTTACTATTCCACTTAGCTCTACCCCTTGACCTAGAGAGTGTAGATGATACTTCGAACTAAAGTGTCCTCGTTATTACTATTGATTGATTATTGATCACCAGATTTGATTACCTGATGGGAAAATGATTGGGGGGCGCCTTATCTGTTCAGTCAAGTATATAAATAATAATTTTAAAAACTGAAGTACACGATATAAATTATACCAAGAACCTACTACACCTACAAATGGTGGTCCTGATAACAGCCTGCATATAGTTTGGTTAATCGAGCACGGATCGAAAAAGGAAAGCAAGGTAAAACTACTTAAAACGGGTGTGTTGGGACGAATGGCGCACAAATTAAATTTTGGCTGTAAACTGCGACACAATGTAACAAACATCTTTTTCAGGACCAACGAAGAAAAGTTGATTTTTATGCATTACGAGCATTAGTTATCTGTTCCATTCAACTAACTAGAAGTGCCAACGACAAAGTACTTATACCATAACGTCACACAAACATCGATCAGATGTGCCATATTAAGCGCCATGATGCTCCTGACTTATTTTTGAGTGAAGGTTTGCTTTACTTATTATCAGTGTCCTCCGTCATACATGCGTGCCTTTTTTCGACTTCCGATGTAGATCTCTATTATCCGATAATATTCTCTTACTCAAACACATCACTCTATCTCATTTATGACTAACTCCATCACATTCAATGTCCTATTTCACTTACAGACACACTTTCCATATATCCATTTTCTCTTCTCCCTCCTCTATCTCTTTCAACTCACATCACTTATTCAATGTCACTATTTCTTACAGACACACTTTCATATCACATACTCCTCTCTCTCTCTCTCTCTCTCAAACTCACATCACTTATTCAATGTCACTATTTCTTACAGACACACTTTCATATCACATACTCCTCTCTCTCTCTCTCAAACTCACATCACTTATTCAATGTCACTATTTCTTACAGACACACTTTCATATCACATACTCCTCTCTCTCTCTCTCTCTCAAACTCACATCACTTATTCAATGTCACTATTTCTTACAGACACACTTTCATATCACATACTCCTCTCTTTCTCTCTCAAACTCACATCACTTATTCTTTGTCGCTAGTTCTTCCAAACACACTTTCATATCACACAGACACACCTCTCTATCTCTCTCGCATACACACATCACTTATCATTTGTCACTATTTCTTACAATCACACTTCCACATTATTCACTCACATCCCACACAATCTCTCAATGTTTAGCACACGGACACTACTCCTCCTCCTCTTTCACCCCCCAATACACACATTCCTTATCATTTGTCACTATTTCTTACAAACACACTTCAACATCATTCACTTATTTACTCATATCACACACAATCTCTCAATGTTTATCACACAAACACACTCCTTCTTCTCTCTCTCTCTCTCTGTGATGCACACATCACAACGATGCATACATTGACATACACGCACACCACACAGCTCACATGCAACAACGCAGTTTAGTTTATATTATCACAAAGCCCTGCCTAACTAACTTCAACAGTTTGCCTGCATCCTCCCATCTTATCCACATCATCTCATACAACTGCAAACTTGAACATTTCTGCATCAGCCCATTTCAAAGACAAAAAATCTATCTCGCTATGCTAGCGCTCCTCTAGCAAGGATTCTGGTAGTTCACATTTTTGGAATTCCTCAGCTACACACAAATCTCAAGTTAATACCGGGTGGAAACGATACAGACTTAGGCATTGACCCTTATAGAAATAAGTAACACTGGTTTTTAAGTAGTCTGTAGATTGATATATGCGATTATGTATATTCATAATCGCTGCTGTCTAAGAATTGCGTTGTTGGAAATGTGTTTTTATGAATACGTAGTAGGGGAGCAAACGCTTGATCTCAAAACAACAGATTACGAACCGAATTTATTCAGATATAGTCATAGTTTATAGAAAGAAATTTGTCTGAATCTATGATACATGGGGCACACCAAAACCAGACGAAACATTATAAAGACTTGCTTCTTCTGCGATCAATTTCTGCTATGCGTTTACTGCGGTATTTGTCATAAACAGGGCGGTGCGCTTGAGGTCTTCACCGGTTCCCCCATAGTTTGTTCTGAAGGGTTGTTTCTATTGATTAGATTTCTATTCTTACGCTGCTCAGGCTTGGGAAGTCTTGCAGGATGTGCTATGGGGACTGCTTTGGTGCTCCACGGGCACAGGCAACCAATGATACCCATTCTATGGAGGTGTGCTCTGAGAATTAAAGACCTTTGAAAACAGCGTCTCAAGACGTATCTTTGGGCCCAACCAAAATGAAAGTAGTGGGGAATGACAAATGAGTCGCTCTTAAGCACAGATCACATACAAACCACAAAGAGTGGTTTAGCAAGTGGTCGATATGGAGCGTTAGCAGAAGAAGTAGTATTATGTGTGCGTCGGTTTGGGCTGAGGTCAGTTGACGGAAGTTTCACAACGTATATATCTCTATCAGTATAGCTCCACTTAGACAGACTTATGCTCGACTCCGAGACGAGGCAGTAACCACTATTTATGTTGTCTGTATGTAGAAAGCAAATTCTTTCTACAATCCGATTAACCAGCAGCCATCGGTTTTATGCTGGTAGAATGTAACTGTTTTGTGTTTGTCAATTCAGTTTCAACAGTTCTCCACAAAGTTATCTTTGTCTTTTATTTCGTTTTCTCTCTGGAGATCCACATAGCATGGTAGTTCTGGGGGGATGGTGCTTGGATTTCTGCAAATGATACTATATATGCAGTTCCATCTCTTATTTTTATTAGTAGTAGTAGTATTGTGGTCACGCCTGTGGCTTAGGGGATAGTGACTCAGTCTATTAACTCCGACGTTCCGAGTTCGAATCACACTGTGGACAGTTTGGCTGCAAATTGTTTCGCATGGATTTTTAAAATGACGATGGCACCACCCGTTCAGAAAGCAATGGCAAACGTAATAATGCCTAGATAAAATCACAAATAGCGTTAAAAAGCTGGGGTTGTTTCGCAAAGTCCTGTAAAGGATATGCAATTGAAAAAAAAGTAGTATTGTTATTATTATTATTATATGTATGTCGTTTTGTATACTTCAAGACTGCAGACGTTATTCATAATTCTTTTCTATATAGGATAGTGTTGGTTCTTTGTAATATTAAGATATTGTTGGGGGATACCTAGCAACTATTGGTCTACCCGGAGTTCAATAACGTCAGTTTAGTAACCAATAACAATTAACAATAACCAATAAGATATCAGGAAATCAGAATCGGTATAATCTCGACTGTGTGGAAGACTGCTAAAGATATATTCCATGTTGTTAGAAGGGAATACACTTTCATATCCACTGTGTCTTCAAAGTTGCAAGTCACCACAACGTCCCCAACTAGAGTAAGAAGACTATCCAACGTATGGCATTACACCAAAAGTCCAAGTCTTCTTCCTCTTTGTGTTCGTTCTTATCAACTAAATTAATCACTTTTTATGTATGATCTATGTTACTTTGCGTCGAGAACATGAATAGACACATACGGCATATAGGACAGACTCATCCGAATTTCGATCTTGAACAGTTAAGTGAGAAGCAATGTTTTTGGTAAAGTTTGGTAATGTATGGTATGGTTTGGGTGTGTGTGGTGTGTGTGTGTGTGTGTGTGTGAGAGAGAGAGAGAGAGAGAGAGAGAGAATCCTCCGAAAACTTATCCCGTCATAGAAGAAACACCGACATGGAATGGAAAGTGTAAACTGTTTGACACATGAAATAAGAGAGTGCAAACTCGTATGTACATAGTGGATGGAAGCAGTAACAGTCTCACAGAAAGATATATGATTCATCTTTGTTATCTTGGTGAAAAGCATTAATTTTTTGGTATCATTACTTCATCTGTCACTTTTATCAGCCATGAGTGCGCACACTAATTTAAATTAACAGTTTTTTTGGTCTCTTCCCTTTTCCAAGTTTCTAGTTACTGTGTGGTTGTTTACAGAACCGACGTCAAGACATTCCGGTAGAGATACTAGACAGTTTTTAAGCAGATGATGAATTGTAATATATGTGTGCTGATGGTTTTTGGTGATTTGTTAACTATACACGTTTCGCATACATCCTTTTATCATATGCTGATTGTTCCCGTAGCTCGCTGGTTATATACATGTTTCTCATCCATCTTCTCATATGCTGATTGTTCTTCCTGTTAGCTCATATGCTGAATGTTCTAGTCGTGGTTATAACATGTTTCTCATCCATCTTCTCATATGCTGATTGTTCCCGTAGCTCGCTGTTTTGCACTCATGCATCCTCTCATGTGTGAATGTTCCGTAGTTCATTGGTTATATACACGTTTCTCATATAACCTCGCATATTCTGATTGTTCACGTAGCTCGGTTGTGTACAAGTTTTTCATGCATCTTCGCATGTGATTTTTCTTACTAGTGTTAGGTACTCGGTCGTTCTGAGAAGCAAACAATATATATGCATATGCTGATTGTTCCCGTAGCTCGCTGATTATATACAAGTTTCTCATCCATCATCTCCAGTGACTTCTCTTATATAGTCTGTCCATTAATTCGTGAGCACGTTTGAAATTGATTTTCTCGAAAACTACCTGTTGGATCTCAGTGATTTTTGCATGCAGCCTTAGAATATCCATGACGCTAAAATAAAGCTAACCAGTAGTCCATAGATGCTACGGATTTTGCACATCGGCGAATTCCTTTGATCTTTTATGACAATTGCAAATACGGGGGCTCAAATTTTAGATTTTACAGTAATCCCTAGAATTTGTCCATGTCAATTCTATTCATAGGTGTATCTCCATATTAACTTGATAGGTCAAGATAGTGTGTTGCCCTTTATGTGCAATCGTGAACTTGGATACAATATGCAACAGTTAGTCCTCCCTTCGGTCACCATTAGACCCCAGGGTGTCTTAACTTCACCACAAATTGTATGATGGTAGACGCATTTGGATATGGAAATGTATACGTTGCTATTTCTCAGTCTGTAATCAAAATATGATTTGTATCATCCCGAATCTGACGATTCCATGAGGTTGATAATTGTTACTGGCTGGACAAATTGTAATCCATCTCGGTGCCAGTACTCGTCTTCCTCTCGGAGCACATGTTCAACACACTTCTTCCAGAACTGCATGTCTATCATTGAGAGGGACTCACGTGTCAGAACTTCAACATCACACATTTTAAACGTCCTGTTCTGTTCGGCAACTTGCCCTTTTTCTTTAGCCCAGACAAGCTCTATCGGATTGAGGTGAGCATGATATGGAGGTAGTCGCAAAGACGTGTGGCCGTATTCCGAAATGATTTTGTCAATATGAAACACCTTTGTCTTATTTGTCATCCTCACCAGGTGCAACAACTCGGGTTTCAAATATGTATCATCGAAGCTGACATTTTCCTTAGCAAGCCAAGTCCTAATTTGATCTTTTGTATTTGATGCAGTTGGTACTTTGTCTTCCGCTGATACTGCGTTGTGATAGGATGCATTATCCATTACCAAGCATGATGGTCTGTTTAGAATTGGAAGTAGATCTTTCTCCATCCAGTGCCTGAAAATATGTCCATTCATTTCTGTGTGGTAGTACCTACCGTCGGTACTTTTGATTGGAAAATAAGTCCAGCGTCATGGACAAGACCTTCTTCACTGCTGCCTGCATGTGTTAGTATAATACGCTGGCCTTTGCTGCTTGGTATTTTCTTTTCTGTTCACCGTCTACTGATTGCCATTCTTTAACATTGGTGTGGTGAGCATTGACCCAGGATTCGTCCAAATATACAATATCATAGCCTTGCCTCCGCCGCTCACGGATCTGCCTCGGTATTTACTTCGGGCAGCAATTAAATGTGGCTTTTCACAAATAATATTCCTGCCGCCTATAGTTTTTCTGAAGGTGAAGCTGGCGGCTCTTACAATTTTCCATAGAGTACTTTTAGAAATGTCTATGCTGCAATCTGATTGCAGTTTTAATTTCAGTTTCCTGAGAGTAACAAGTTGATTTGTCGCAAACATTTTCAAGAGCTCCTGTCTTATGACATCTATGTCAAAGTCGTCAATTGTTCTTTTCCTTCCTTGCTTGACATTAGTGCACTTTGTGTCCTGTTTAATCCATCGGGAAAAGGATTCTCTATTCAGACCAAGCGCCAGTTGCGTTCGTTTCTCAGGGTTATGAATATCGCAATATAGATGACCTCTTAGATTCCTACGGAAGTGTTGGTATAGTAAAACTGTAACCTTCTGCATTGTTATAAATGTGCACTTCAGACTCATTATGAATGTGATATCAATGTCAGTTTTGATAAGCCAACAAATATGATACAATAGCTTCATACAAATAGCGAGATACCCTATAACTATACAATGGTATCCCAATTATAACGTCATATGCTTTCCGCTTTCAAAGTCGACTGGGTTAGGTGCACGGGAATTCGTGAAATTGTTGTTTACTCACGATATTTCAATGTTACCATAATGTATTTTTAGAACAACGCGTCTGCATACCGTAGATCTGTTACTATTGTGTACAATCCGGTGAGGTTGATTTTAATATAACCTGAAGACGAAATATTTCAAACTACATCAAATTTTCTTGGAAAAAATATTTCTCTAGCGTCATGGATATTCTAAGGCTGCTTGCAAAAATCACTGAGATCCAACAGGTAGTTTTCGAGAAAATCAATTTCAAACGTGCTCACGAATTAATGGACATAGTTGCGCGTTTTTCTTAAAAACCAATATCTCTACAGTCTCTGCATAAGGGTTTCACTGACTGCCGTGTGGTCATCCAACATTGTTAATGAGTAACTTTACTAACCTCCCTTGCCTCCTGCATTATACATATCTAATATAGTCATCGAGAGCCGCTGTAGCGTAGTTGTTAGTGAACTCGCTTCTCAAAGCTGGTGGTCTGGGTTCAGCTCCCGCAATGCGCATGGAATTTTTCCCGACCGCGACGGTCTCAGGTCGACCCAGCCTCAACTGGGTACCAGACATGCTCTGGGAAAGTAAAGGCGGCCGGCGTGATGCTGACCACATCACCCATCGTGTGCCGACGATCAATGAAAAAAACAGGCCTAACACTGTATTGACCTATGTACCACGAGGTATGAAAAGGTTCCTTTACTTTACCTTTTAATATAGTCATCATTAGCGCAAGTCAGCATACCATTATCACCAACTCTTGTTTATCAAGTAACGTACGTCCAGAGAAATACATTGAAGATTTCAGCACTACATAGATTTTTATCTAAGTTTTAACACGGCAATTTTCTCATTTGAGTGGCAACACTGAGTGTGATCAAAGAAAGAATAAACTGACATAATAGCTAACCTGGTTATCAATGTATCCTGGGAGGAGGGAGGTGCGTCTGGGGAGAACGGGACAAATGGGACTAAGATTTTGGAATAATAATTGCACTTTTTTTTTTCTTCGAACGCTCCATATCTACCGCTTCTTAAACCGCTCTTTACGATTTAATGTGATCTGAGCCTAATAGCGATTGTACGTTGCTCCAGTTATGCGCCTACAAGTGCATCCGATTTTCGCGACGCTTTTTATTTACTAGGTAGCTTCATTAGGCCCTACCTCAGTCGCCTCTTACGACATGCCTTGTAGGTCGCAATGTTACTATACTTTGCTACTCTTGTAGGCCCCGGCAACACACAGACGAATAAACTGCCCAAGCAACACACAGACGAATAAACTGCCCAAGCAACACACAGACGAATAAACTACCTGCAACACAGGCGAATAAACTGCCCTGGCACACACAGGGAATAACTGCCAAGCACACAAGACGAATAAACTGCCCCGGCACACAGAGAATAACTGCCGGCACACACAGACGAATAAATCCGCATTTCAACACACGACGAATATACTGCCCAGCAAACACGAATAAAGCCCCGGCAACACAGACGAATAAACGCCCTACACACCAGGACGAATAAACTACCGCAACACAGGAATAAACTGCCCAAGCAACACACAGACGAATAAACTACCCCGGCAACACACAGACGAATAAACTGCCCAAGCAACACACAGACGAATAAACTACCCCGGCAACACACAGGCGAATAAACTGCCCCGGCAACACACAGACGAATAAACTAACAAAATAACTAACCTGATTAGCAAGATATCGGGGGAGGAGGAGGGGATGGTTTGAATGGGACTAAGATTGTGATATAATAATTACACTGATTAGAAAAGTCATATAAATCACTTGACTACCGGCGACCTAAAGATATCAACGTCTGATGAATGTGACTGTGGCACATACAATAACTATTAAACATTGACTGTAAGAGCACACATGATATGAGTAATAGGTAATCTATGAAGTTATCATTTGTAGTACTAGTTCAGGATAAGAACTTACTTCTGAAGATTTCGATAAGCTTGAGTGAGACAGCTACTTTCTTTGAACATATTCAAGTGAACAAGTAAGATGCTAATAGCATAAGGAGGACTGACCACAGTTGTCTTTGCAAAGATTCACGCTTTGACATCTCTCTCTCTTTCTGATCACTGCCCAGACTGCTGTACCAGATCTCCCATAAATTCTATTCATGTGGAAATCTGATTCATGCTGCCTTAGCATTGGTGTGTTTTACGTCAAATCTTCAGCACCATTTGGAGCTCTGGTGCTTATCCTTCGGCAATGTGTCCGGTTTCAGCCAGCGTTTACTCGGTTCGCTCTCCGTTCTGTAGCCATCTAGTGTTTTTATGGTGTGTGGTAGCTAGCCCCACTCCCAACCTCCTTAGTCGCCTATTACGACATGCGTGGCAGATACCAATGGTTCTATTCTTTACACCCCAATTTGGGCCCCGGTAACCACTCGGGCGACTTTGCCATCTGAAAGTTGAGGCAGAAAGAAAGATCATCAACATCACCATGATTTCCCAAAACTTAGTCCTAATCAAATGCTTACATTTTGTCGCGCCATGAAACTAAACTGTCCAGAAATAAAGTAGATTTAGAATAGTAACAGCAGATATATAATAGTTATAATAGATTGATTGATAGACAATATCAAGACCACACTACATAAACACGGATATAACAAGGGCGACTCATCTGGCCCTAGAACGCAAATTAAAGCTCCCATTCCTACGTTTAACGGCAAGAGTGGACAGCCAACTACATCTTCCACCTGGGAATAGACAACAGACAATAATAGATTGATTGATATTCATCATTGAACAGGTGAATAACCGCGTGAGCTTCAATCTATTTCTTACACTACAAAATCTCAGCGACAGTACACGAACTCTGCAGCATTTGTGAGGATCTTCGATGTAATGAATGTCTTACATGTCCTAATGTAACACAAACACTAGACTTGTTCTTAAGTTGTGAAGATCTTCGATGTAATGAATGTCTTACATGTCCTAATGTAACACAAACACTAGACTTGTTCTTAAGTTGTGAGGATCTTCGATGTAATGAATGTCTTACATGTCCTAATGTAACACAAACTAAACTTGTTCTTAAGTTGTGAGGATTCTTTGATGTAATTGAATAGGTCTTAAATACAAAGTCCTAATGTAACACAAACTAAACTTGTTCTTAAGTTGTGAGGATCTTCGATGTAATGAATGTCTTACATGTCCTAATGTAACACAAACTAAACTTGTTCTTAAGTTGTGAGGATCTTCGATGTAATGAATGTCTTACATGTCCTAATGTAACACAAACTAAACTTGTTCTTAAGTTGTGAGGATCTTCGATGTAATGAATATCTTACATGTCCTAATGTAACACAAACTAAACTTGTTCTTAAGTTGTGAGGATCTTCGATGTAATGAATATCTTACATGTCCTAATGTAACACAAACTAAACTTGTTCTTAAGTTGTGAGGATCTTCGATGTAATGAATGTCTTACATGTCCTAATGTAACACAAACTAAACTTGTTCTTAAGTTGTGAGGATCTTCGATGTAATGAATATCTTACATGTCCTAATGTAACACAAACTAAACTTGTTCTTAAGTTGTGAGGATCTTCGATGTAATGAATGTCTTACATGTCCTAATGTAACACAAACTAAACTTGTTCTTAAGTGTCCTATGAATGTTAATGTCCTGTAACCAAACTAAACTTGTTCTTAAGTTGTGAGGATCTTCGATGTAATGAATGTCTTACATGTCCTAATGTAACACAAACACTCGACTTGTTCTTAAGTTGAAAGTACCTCTGAAGTCGAAGAAAGCATGCATATATGGTGGGGGAGCACTGATAATAAGTAAAGCAGGCTTTCACGTAAAATCAGTCGGATGCACAATACAAGGGCAGGGCGAACGCAAGAAGAAGGTTGATAATGCATGCTTCGGCTTGATAAGTATTTTAACACCCCCCTTACACACACACACACAAATCAGCAGGAAATATGTTACATTCTAAACACAGATTCTCCGCAAAAGTTAATTATTGCTGTTCTGGTTTATTTGATGGTCAAAACGTCCTGATATAATAACCAGCACAAGACTAACTCATATGGTGAAAGGAACGCTTCGACTTAAAGATTTAACCGTCTATATAACAAACAAAAGTTAGAGAGACTGAACCAAGAAGTTGGCTCTCTACTCGCTAGAACCAGATAAAAGGAATGGACTGTCAAAGTTCAGTTTGCTCACTGCTCAGTGTCAAGGTCAATACAACGTCTATTTAAGCATGACGGGTGCAACGTTTTAAACAGAAATTGGCGCTAACATGCAAGTTTGAAAATACAAACAAAGACATAGATAAAAACTAGGCTAGTTCCAAAACTTTCAACAACTTATGTTATTTCTTCTTTATCTTGGATCCATGCCATTCTCTTCTTCAAACTACACCTCCTCCCCTTTCGCTCGGTTAAGAGAGCCGGGGTCATCCTGGCAGACGACCTGTCTAGAACACATCATCAGCCTTGACAGTGCTAGCTTCTGTTGTAATTTCTTTGACATGCTAAAATTGCTTACTAGGTTCTGAGCAATATACAGCTGTTTCTACATGTTATAATTTAGTGCAATTTGTAAATGATACGGTTATTTTAGTTGACTGTTCACATAAACATCTATTACTTCAGTTGACTTTTCACATAGACTGCTGTAACTTCAGTTGACTGTTCACATAAACATCTATTACTTCAGTTGACTGTTCACATAAAAATCTATTACTTCAGTTGACTTTTCACATAAGACTGCTGTAACTTCAGTTGACTGTTGACATAAACATCTATTACTTCAGTTGACTGTTCACATAAACATCTATTACTTCAGTTGACTTTTCACACAGACTGCTGTAACTTCAGTTGACTGTTCACATAAACATCTATTACTTCAGTTGACTTTTCACACAGACTGCTGTAACTTCAGTTGACTGTTCACATAAATATGTTAGTTTAGTTACCTGTTCATATATGACTGTTACTTCAGGTGCAAACAGGACACAAAAAGAGCATTGTTTAACTCAATCTCTCTGCCAACATTATGTTATCAGTGCTAAACTGACATCAAACGATAGAAGAAAACTAGTACGACAGAGAAAAAGTTTCAACACAGAATGTTTGGAGTACCAAGAAGAGACCAGTTTAGAAATGAAGACCTCATGGGGAAAAAGTGGGTACAATATGAACTTCTTCAACTACTTCACCAAGAAACAACACATTAAATGCTTCGGCCACATAAGCAGATTACCACCAACAGACATTGCTAATCAAAGAGCAATGTTACTCCGATACAGTGGATACTAAGCAAAAGACCGTCCACGCAAAAGCTGGACTCAGAAATAACAGTGGCAGCAAAAACACTCATGGAACAAAAACACTTATGAAGCGAACACAAAAAACACTCTCTATGAAGCGAACACAAAAACCGTTCTAGATATCACTTCTTATCCTTACGCTGTGGGACAAAACAGGATTAGATAACAGAACAAAGAAGACGACTTCCGTCGCAATGTGCACGTAAACGTACGTATGTTGTTCTGGTTGTTTAGCTGAAGAAATTCCCTTTAGAAGACATGAATGTCGGGAATAATATGTGAATACCAGGAGGTGATTATTGAAGATCATCATTCAGAATATACGAATGTCGGGAATACTATGTCTCCTTCCCCCCCAGTTTCAGAAGAATCCTGCAAATTTCTGGAAACATAAGATAGTAAATTAAAGGAGGTTTTAAAACGAACAAACTGTCCATCATTGGGGACTATTATTAAAAAGCAACGATGGAGATGGATTGGACATGTATGTCATAGAGACATTAGCTACGACAGCTCTCCGATGGACGGCGGATAGGAAGCAAATGCCTGGACGTCCTAATGAAACATGGAGAAGAAGGGTGGACAGATAGATAGTTGAAAGATTGTGGTCTGACGTGGGAAACAATAAACATTCACAATATATATATGAGACTGCAGTAAAACTATTTGATTGGGAAAACACGTAATCACAAAGTACTGTAGTTTTACAAATTACAAAAACAATGACAAAATACAGCAACGTTTCGACCAACAAGGCCTTAATATTTGTCACTCCTGTTGTTCGTTTGCTTGATAAAGGCCTTGTTGGTCGAAACGTTGCTGTATTTTGTCATTGTTTTTGTAATTTGTAAAACTACAGTACTTTGTGATTACGTGTTTTGCGAAACAATGAACAGAAATGCTACAGAACGCCAACAACTACAATATTTGGTGGCAGCATAATGCGTCAAACGGGACATGGAGATACTGATATATAACTTCAGTTGAGTGTGCATTAACCCTTTCACTCCGTAATGTGTTTACTTCCGGGTACATTTATATTGCAATGTATACCGAATTAGTCAGTATTCTGACTTTACGTCATCTGAAATATACTGCCAGCCAGTATTTAGGCTCAGCAGAGCGAATGGGTTAAATGTGGTTACCAAGTCATAAACGCAATCGACAAGCGGATACTTTTATGTTAGAGAACCTAGTGGTAATATATCACACACAGCAAAGTCACAGATTCGATCAAATGTTCTATATGCATGATTACATTCATTTCATGAGGCTAACAATATAATTTTGTGAAGTGTTGTGTTACCAATTATAAATATAAATTACAATTCTGAAATATTCTATTGTGCACTGCAGTAGATCACTATACATGCCGCACCGAGCTAGGGTGCCTAAAGTTTGGAGACAACATTCTTACACCACGCTGAGACAAAATAAGCTCAGGTAATTCTGCTGTATTTTATGAAGTGTTCGAGAAATGAAGTGTTTAGAGATCTCATCGTACTAGATTTTTCACATTTGGATGCGAGGTAGCCAGCTCTGTTTCTCGCTATCTTGTCTCTCTCATAACTCACTGGTCCAGACATTATTTCTCTTCTCGTGGCTCGACTTCTGGAACATGCTATAAAAGGGATGTTCTTTTTCTTCGTTCCCTCTTTATAATAACTTGGATTCTCCGTAAGGAGTTAATTCTTATTTTTTATGTTTGCTGTCCTACACTCTCTGATATAACCAAAACAATGTTCGTCCTAAGGTTGAAAGCAGCGTGCCTCGGGTTAAAGATTTTAATCCCCAACATAAACAATCGTACACTGTCAGATGTCAACTTGAATACTATCAAAAAAAGGTAGTGATCAGTTTCAGCTTATAGAGATCTCCAAAGAGTTTGTCATGCAATGAAACCGGGGACAGTCATATAAGACTTTTTCTGCCTGGAGATCTGTAATCATAAATCGCGATCTTTAACTTGTTGAAGAGATAGTGTCTCTGTTGTTGCTTTAGGGAGTCCAAACATTACGAATTGATTATTTTCATCCAGCAAGTATATGAATCGTTTATATGGTGGCAGATCTGATGTTCTGTTTGCCGCTTCCTCGTATATTTTCTTCTGACCAATCTATTTAAATTTTCATAAGTATGCTGATAATAGGTGGTGGTAGTTTTCTTCCTACTTTGCCATTCCGTCCTTTCCTTCATAGTCAGTCATATCACAATGAGATAAGATTGTATCGCTGCTATTTGAAACTGATGCGTATACTGTATAAGTGTGTCTCGTATAGGTTATCTAGTTGTGAATTTGTAAGGCTGGTTATTTCTGCAACTCGCATGTGTGGTGTCGAGGCCCACAAGGCAAGCAAAGACTAGTAACACTGCGACCTACAAGGCATATCGTAAGAGGCAGCTGATGAAGGACCTAGAGAAGCTACCTAGTAAATAAAAACATCGCTAAAATCGGATGTGCTGGCCTACTCGTATGCGCATAACTCGGGACAACGTACGATCGCTCTTAGGCTCAGATCACATACAAATCACACAGAGTGGTTAACAAGTGGTCGATATGAAGCGTTCGAAGATTTCTGCAGCTACATGTAGTATATCAGTAAAAATAATTGTTTACCAATTTGCATTTTCTTCTTAACAACGTTTCCACTGCAATTTTCAAGACATTTTCTTCTACGCTAATTCTGCTGGATAATTTATCTGTTGCGACTCTGACAATATTTTCTGTTCAAGGGAAGTGATCATGTTTCTATCGATTGATCCCCTTTGAATACATTTATAAATCTGCATCCCTATCCACAGTGAAGGTGTTTGGAGTGAAAATGGAACTGTCAGACACGAGCACTTTGTTAGAGGCACAATACATTAGATTAATCAACACATAACAAGTATGATTAGTGGTTATATGTTGGTAAAGGTATTGGGGAGGAGATTGTAGGAAAGAAATGAACCTAGCCGGTGTAATGATGATCTTCATTAATCACCTACTGGTATTCACATACTATTCCCGATATCCGTGTCTTCTAAGTCGGAAAGAAAGAACATTTTTAATGTATATGGGGGTCTCTGTGGCTAAGTGGTTACGCCCTTTGCCTTCTGAGTCGAAGGTCGTGGGTTCGAATCCAGACCGCGCCATTCTGTTCACGAGTGCAATTTTTCCCAGAAAGGATTGTTGCTGGAGCTACGGAGTTCGTGCTTTGTGCAATGCTCTCGGCGGGTGGCGATCCATTTCTGCGATGAGGGACCGAGCCATATGGGGGTAAAACCCGGTGCAATGAAGTCAATCCTTCGGCTTAAAACCCCTTTAAAACTCTGAATGTATCTCTTATCGATTTCCGTTTATAATGAAACATAAAATGAATGTTTCGAGCACCATGTCATTGCAGTTTCTGTAACAAAGCCATCGTTATGCATTATGGTTATTAGACTAGGCCTCACACTTAAAGAGCATAAATCCAACTGTACATTACTACATCGACTAAATTATACTGTAGTATGGTGTCAATTATACGGTAGTGAGCTCCATCACAAATCTAAGCGTACCTGGTTCAAACCCCACGGTGGGCAAGTTTGGAAGAAATTCGTTTCCGTGGGTTTTTTACAAAAGGTAAAAATAGACCTCACCGTTCAGAAAGCAATGGCAAACTACAAGTGTACTATAAGTGGTGCCTAGAAAATCAACGACTAGTTTACTGTGGTTGATGGCTATGCTCTGTAAAGGATATGCCACGATTTTCATTTTTTTTCATGGTGTCAAATCTATAGAAGAGGCCGTCATAGCTAATTCATGTTTGAGAGAGGAAAAAAGAGAGTTAAAAACTGGCACTTTCTAGCGAATCCTAAGCAGAACAGTCTATCGATTGCTAAGCGCCCTAACAAATTGACAAGCCAGTGCTCAGTACTGAGTTACCAATTGTAATTAGAAATTACAATCCATAAATTGCCTATTTACATCACAGTAGATAAGTATAGGCTTGTACCCCTGGGTGGGTTGGCACGCCACTTTAGAAACAATTATCTTACACCAATCCGACACAATGTAAAGTCTCCTTTGTTAGCTAGGCATCTGAATATTCCACGGTACGCCCCTCTCAACAATACACCCCCATCCCTGATGTTTTCTTTCACACAAGTTTAGCACTTCATAAATAAATCAAACTAAATCCTTCCACCGTTGGTTGTCCTTTTAAAAAAAAATATTATTGAAAATCTCATCTGCGTCTATTTTAAAAGTGTTATGGATATATTTCGGCAGGGGATTCACAAGCGTTTTGTCTTTCTTTTATTCCTAAACTGAGCAACAGCAAACTTTAGACACTCAAATGTCAACGCTCTCAAAACTCTGAAAAAAGGGACGTCATAGTGTTGGGTACTCTAGTTTGATAACTTTGGTGACCCAGCTAGGCTTGAATAGGTCTTTATTCAGACCCGACCTTCACAGAGAGAAGGTGGGGGGAAAGTGTAGTGGTTGGTAGAAAATCCATTTCGTTTAGTGCTGACACTATACAAAGGTACCCGATGTACTCACATAAAGACAGAACTAGCAGGCTAATGTGAATGTCCCTGCAAACAAGATAAAATGTGACCCACACAAGATGAAACATTTGTTTGAACATTCTGACGGGTAAAAGTGACATAAAAAAGGACGGTGTCCTACAGTGCATGACAATGTGAAAAGATGGTGAACGAGGACACAAGAGAAGGTATGTCCTGCCCTGTATTCATCTACTCTATTAAATGGCCCATTTTTACTTTCAATCATCTCAAGTCAGAGAACTTCTATTCAGATTCTATGCCCTCTTGATAACGATCGGGAGGGAAAGGCGGACACTGAGCTCAGTTGGAGGTATGTGTAGGAGAGAGTAAAAAGGAAACAAGAAAGGGAAAAAAGTACGAGTGAGGAAGAAAGAAAAGAATGAGAAAGACAAAAGTACCATAAAAAGGAGGAAGACAAACAAACGAGTGTAAGAAAAAAAGTACGACAGGAAGAAAGAAAAGAACGAGAAAGACAAACGTACGATAGAAAGGAGGAAGACAAACAAACCAGTGTAGGAAAAAAAAAAGAAAGACAAAAGTACGACAGGAAGAAAAAGGATCGAGAAAGATTAGAGTACGAATGAGGGTCTGATACCATGCTACAGTATAACTCCAGATGTGGTACTTTACAGTGGGTTTATTCTGTTTGTAAAATATTACTATTACCCATCTGTACAAATGTGTGCCCGGTTGGAATATATGCATGCACTATGGCCGAAATTTGGATGTCCTATGTATCTAACGAGGTGCAACGTACTCAGGTTTTCGTGTAAACCATACAGATCACAAAGACTGGTTAACTTGATGAAAAACCGAACACAAACAACAAACATAACTATCGCTATTTAAAAAAAAAAACCCACATATATTGCGTTTTACCATGAACTTCTTTTACTTCGCATTTCCCTGGGGTTCCATCTGAGGGACTGTCTCGTGATGCTGTCAGGAGGTCACAGTGTGGGTCCTATCCATTGCCCCTTTCTGTCCCTTATATCTTGTTGTCCCGCCCATTCCCACAGTTGCCTGTTCGTGGTCTTGTCATTCTATCGTAGATGGAGTATCCTGTGCAGGCATCTACTGGTGAATGTTTGCAACTGTAGCATACCAGGAAATGAAAAGGCGGAAAAACTCGCAAGGGCTGGAGGAAGCATAACACAACACCACCCAAAACAAGGCTTTACAGAAGCAAAGACTCTCCTGAAACAATCCAGAAAAATGATGTGGAGAAAAGCAAACGGAGGATACAACCAAGAGCAAGACAGTATAAATACACCAGAAAGAGAAAAGCGCAGACAAGTCTTCAGACTTAGAATGGGACACTGAAGACCCGGAGCACACCTCCATAGAATGGTTCTCAGGGACTTGGCTGTCTGCACCTGTGGATCATCAAAGCGGTCCCCAGAGCACACCTTGCAAGACTGCCCCAACCTGAGCAGTTTCAGAGTGCACCGTCCTGTTTATGACACACATCGGAGTAGTCACATATCAGAAGTTGATCGCAGGAAAAAGGTAACACTTCCCAGATATGTAAAAACCTCAACTTTGTTCATTCTATTGTTATCATTGTTTCAGAATAAAACTACATCTCCGTGGTTATAAATCCCGCTAGAAGAGATGCTCAAATTACAATACTCAATCCTATCATGAAATTCATATTTTAGGATATTTCATATTAACCCTTGCAGTCCGTACATTTTTGGTCTTTGACCTCTGTGCGCATGTCTATTGCAGTATATACTGAATAAGCCAATATAATGGATTTATGTCATCTTAAAAGGTACTGTGTGCCAGTATATCAGCCATGGGCTCTCTGTGGTGTAGAGGTCAGGTGCTCGTCTCTCATACCAAATGTACCAGGTTCGCTCACTCGTGGAGCCATCTGGATATTTTTCCAGAGATCCTGATCTCAGTGTAGGTGAGATCGAGTTCCTAGTCCTATCGGAGACGGACGAGAAAACGTAGGTCCCGTGTTCAATTTGAGTAAGTAAAAGAACCCTTGGCAGTTCCAAATCGAGAAGAGCGGGTTTGGGATAGTTGCTGTTCGGAAAAATTCGTTACAAAAGATTTTAAAATATCTTCACCTTCAAAATTACATCGGGGACCCTCGCCGGTGCTACGAGTTCGTGCACTGCAACTGAGATCTTCATGTGTAAGAACACATGATTATTCACCGAAGATGGTCCTATCAATCAATTAACCAACCAATGTATCGGTCAAGAAAGGCGAAAGGGTTAATATGTCAGATATCTTCTTCATTTTTCACCCTTCGCCCCTAGGGAGGCATACTTATTCCGCAACTAAGGCCTTCCAAGCCCGCCTACCCAATGCCATCTTTTCCAGATCTCTACACTCTCTCCTCATTTTCTTGCACTCCCTCTCCAACTTCCGTCTCTGGTTTCTGTGGACATCAAGTGTAGCTAGCCCCACACCCAACCTCCTCAATCGCCTCTTACGACGTGCGTGACAGGTAACAGTGGTTCTATTTTTTACACCCCAATTTGGGTCTCGGTAACCACTCGGGCGAATATTGCAAATATAAATCAAACAATTGTTAAAACATGACGATAGTCATTGGTTTATCATTTTCTCACACAATTGGTCACGTGGCTCATTATAATACTGAAACTGAGAAATGACAACCTGGTTCATACAAGCGGTACAGAGATATATGTATGTGAAAGAAACTACACATCGACTGAACCTATGTTTTCCTCTTTACAAATCCTGTAGGCACACACATTTTCTAGCAACGCTGTATTGATATCTTCCTTGGCTGAATAATAAATAATACATAATTTATTTGTCAGAACCGCGGTAGCGCTTTCATAACCAGAATAGGTCAATGTTAGTAAACATACAGTTACGGCTTTCTGATAGTAAATATAGGGACTTGAGAGAGAGAGAGCGAGAAAGAGAGGGTGCAATAAGAAAAATAAATTACAAAATAAAGGCCTACAATTCTGAGGTAAGTTTTATTCATCATCACTACCACAACATGACTATCCTCAATTTGGCTGAAATCGGATGCACATGTCCTAAATGTCTAGAAGATTATACGTTTGAGGGCCTACTATACCAATGTGCAACGTATACACGTTCTTGACAAAGATCAAACATATCACAAAGAGTGATTAAAATTGGTCGTAAAGAACGAAGGTAAAGAAGAAGCCTATCTTCATCATGAGTTACGCATATATCAGCAGGTTCTACGGTTCATGGTTACGTCTCTAGATGTGTACCCCATCATCATCAAGTTAGACAGTAGTCCAAAGATTGATGACACAGTCAACTTGTCACGTCTCTATAATGTCATCATCCTCTGGTTAAACAGTATAAAGACTAGTGATAAAGTCACGTCTCTACACTGCACCCTGTCATTATACTCAGGTTAGACATGTTCTTCTTAAACGCTCCATATCGACCACTTATCAACCACTCTGTGTGATTTGTATGGGATCTGAGCCTAAGAGCGATTGTATGTTGTGCCAGTTATGCGCTACAAGTAGGCCAGCATATCCGATTTCTGCGCTGCTTTTTATTTACTAGGTAGCTCAGCCTACATCGTCCTCAGCATGATTGTAGATCAGTGCACTATTCTTTGCTTCCCTTGCGGGCTCCTGCACCACACGGGCGAGACAGTTCAAAGACTATCTTCAAAGTCGTCTGCAGCAAAGCTGCTGCCCGGGCAAAATTCATTAATACAGATTATAGTAACATTCCTATAAAATGATCACTATCTTAAAAAATTATATTCAGGAACCCTCATCAGTGCCACAGAGTTCGTGCACTTCTGCTGATATTTTCCTGTGTCGAAAGAGATCGGAGCACGCATGGTTATTCACCAAAGTGCAATAATGATGGTTATATTAATCAATAAATGGTTCAAGGGAACTGCAGTCAGCTATTGTGAGAAATCAGCCATCATATGGGTCAAATAACTATTTATTGTATCAAGATATCTGTTGGTACAGGTTTCCACACACACATCAAATCAATAACAAATAGGTCATAACAACAACATCAATACAACGGAGACCAGTTAGCAAATACTTGTCTATGGTATTGTAAACAAAGATCAATATCTAGGTCAGGTCGTTCGTTCGTTGTCTGGGCAGTGTTGTATTATACAGCTTATATACTGTACAGCACGTCTCCGGCATGGCTGTCAATCATTAGTGCGTACGGCTACAACCAAGGCGTTTTCTGCTCTAACAAACTTCATTTGCCCGCCTGACCAGCGTGTTCGTAGCGCGTTGGTCGACGGGTGACAAGCCCCATGTGAGTGCGGTTCAATTCCACGGGCTGGCAGAAAAGCCACAGGTTCTCCAGATTTACGGCGATCGTGGCACCGAACCGAAGGGTTACGATGTCCATGGCACCAGCCGAAGAGCTGAAAGCTCAAGTGCTTCTGGATCGAGGGAAAAAACCCACTAAAAAACCGTCATCGTATTACTTATTTCTGAGCCTTGAAGACATGCGGGTGACCAAGATGTGGTGCTGTCAATAGTTAATCCCATTGTTAATATGAATCAAGTCTCACAACTAGGAGAGTTAGCTGGTTGTACTCTGAAAAACGCTCGTCTGCTGGGCTAGGTGGAAGCAAAAATGAAAATCGTGACATATCCTTTACAGGAGGTAGCCATAACCCCTTACCTTTCGTTAAAATGTAACGGAAACAAATTTACTTCCAAACTGCCCGCCGCGGTGTTTGAACCAGGTACGCTTGGTTGGATAGGCAACGGTTGCCATAACAAATAAAAGTTTAGTTCAAATCCTGTGTTTGGTAAATTGTGTTTCCGAAGACTGCTAATACTTCTTTACTGCCTACTTATTTACCATATTCATTGACTTGGGTGGTTAACTTGGGGGTTCTAACAACTGGTTATTCTCTTGTCGAGAGTAATGTCAGTAACATACCTCAAACTGCATAGATAAAGAAAGACAGATGTACTGGAGGATGGAGGTGTTGGCAGCGCACAGTGCTATATAAGAATCGAACGTAGAAGGAATTTTTGAGTGTGTAGTACTATCATATATCGCCAACATATCAAAGTGGACCAAGGAACTAATGTCTTGCTACATAATATTCAAAGCTATTCTTGTGTGATAATTGATGATATCTATATCGTCGTATGCAAGTCAGGTTATCATCAAAACACTTGTTGGGTCCATGTTAAAGTGAAACGTTATGTACAAATGGAGGGTGATGTTTAAAACATTTGCTACAATCTTATCTACATACACTACTGTGAGCTAGGTGTTTCCTGTGACGAAGTGGTCAATCCGTTTGCCTGGCATTTTGATGGTAGTGGGTTCGAACACAGGCAGCCTTGTTCGGTTTATGGGTGCATTTTTTCCCCAGAGATCCCTAGAATTGTTGCTGAAGCTACGGAGTTCCGGCTTTGTACAATACTCTCGGCACGCGACGCGGCATTTCTGTGGAGAGATGTCCGATCCATATGGGGGAAACCCGGTGCAATGAATTTTAAAAAATGTAACCAGTATTTTCTTCCACTACCACCTTTGAATGTTTTAAATTAATACATGTGTTGTGTTGCACCTGATGAAGGATTATTTGTGGATACTATGGTTTTGTTGATATATCCAGTGTCTCTACTTAAGCAACACTACACATTATACCTATTTATATCATTGGTGTCTAAGACATAAGGCCCTAATTAAAGAAGAGATCAGTTTGTATGTGAGACTTTGGACATGAAAGTATACACTATATACACTATATAAACATAATATCACAACTGAAGAAAGCATTTTACATAACTAAAATTACAACATGAAAATCAAGTGATAGTTGGGGAATAGAAGCGTACATATAAGAGGAATTAACAAGCAAAGATCATGTCTACAAAGACATAGCTGACAAAACGCCCCTGTATAAAGACTAAGCTGACAAAACGCCCCTGTATAAAGACTAAAAGAATAAAGCATAAATTAACAACATTCATCAACTGGTGTCTGCGAAGAATGGAGGGACTGAGATAGTATGATAGGGTCACAAATAAAGAGGTTATGGAGAGAACATGACAGATTCCGGTGAAACAAGAAGTAAAGAAAAGACGCTGGCGCTGGATATGACACACCTTGAAAAAATCCCGATTGGAATATAATTAGAAGGACCATTTTCTGGAACCATGAGGGAAAGCGAAAGCGAGGGATGACTAGAAATACACGGAGAAGAGATTTGGAAGCATAGATTAACGATATACAAAAGAGCTGAAAGGAGCTGCAGGAGATAGCTAAAGAAAGAAAGACGGCATGGGCTGGTTGTGGGCGTATGCCACAAGCGGGGTTAAAAAGGCACAGAGACACAAAAAAAAAAGAAAGAAAGAGAGAGAAAAGATTCGTGTATAAAAGAGCAAGCAAAGCATGTTTGTATATAAAATGCAACCAGACAAAAGTTCGCA